>JAUELG010425349.1:0-12738 GCA_031471515.1 Dendraster excentricus | reverse complement strand
TTGAAGTTGGATCTCGAGGATTCATCTCGAACGACAATGCCTCTAGATTAAAACGTTTTCTTAAAATATGCGGTAACTCAATGTCTTTTAAATCCTTTCGTACTAAACTCTCCTCTTTGGCCATTGTTTCTTCGTTCGTCATATACATGGCCAAGGAGGAGCCCGTTTGGGAATGTCGTGCCCCCCTCCTTTGATGTACATATTAACCATAGAACCAATGGACCGCTTCGGTAGTGCGGTCGCGTGTGGCGCCGGGCTCCCGGTCGGCGAACTGGTCAGGGGTCACTATGCCCGGCAAGCTAAGTTAGCTGGCCGGGCCTGGTACTTAGCCTTGCCGACGGGGGGTCCTGCGCCGCGCCTGCATTGCCGAAGCGGTCCTTTGTGCATACCCCCTTGATTTATTTGGCTTTTATATTTAACTCATGTACAGTGTGTTACCTTAATTTTACATAATATAATAGCGGCAATATAAAAAAAATTATATTAATTAATATATTGTATACTGTATTTTAAAATGGGAAGTGCGAGTGTAGTTATAGCTTCCTTGGCCATTGAGTTCCTTACATAATATAATAGCGGTAATATAAAAAAAAAATGAAATTAATTAATATATTGTATATTGTTTTTTTTTTAAACGGGAAGTGTGAGTGTAGTTATATTTTTTTGTGCTCTTAATACATTAATGTTCACTGATAATGCTCCTAGATTGAAACGTTATCTCACAATATATGCTGACCCAGTGTCTTTTAAAATTTCTCGTTGTAATCATAATTCAATCATAAATAATTTGTGTGATCGTTCTGCCCAAGAAGATCACTTGTGTGCAAAACTAAGCATTTTGTGTACAATCTGACAAAATTAACAGATCATTTTGATGTATCCATTGAGACAGCAAAGTTAGTGTGCAGTAAACTGCATTATACTGGAATGTTTAATGAAAAACAATTTTGAATCACAACAGTAGACATGATTCCCTAAGTGGTTTGTTTTGATAACTATTTGAAGTATTTTATTTATGTGTTTATATTACAGTATTATTGTTGTAATGCAGTTTTGTTTAAAGAGGAAAGAAAAGAAGCAAATAAAATAAAGCCAAGTAGGACTTCAAGCTGCAGTTCTTATTTCCAAAGATATAAATATTTGAAATTGTCTTTATTGTTTACACACAATTAGTAACATTCAACATGCAACTGGCTTAACAAATACCCTTTCAATAAAAATATATGTATGATTGTGTTCAAATGTTCAACTATCCACTGGATACTTAGTGCATTGAGTAAGAAAGTAGCAGTTTACATATTTACTAATTACATGTACTCGGCCATATAACATCAATTTAACGTTGCATCTTACGTTACATCTTTACAGAATACCCAGTGGGACATATCAGATAATAACCATAGACATTTGGTTTGTGTGTCAAAAAGTTAATCATGATGAGTTTTCATACATAACTTATTTTAAAGGGACTTAGTAACATTTTCCAAATCCTCAAAATTAAATTCTAATTTTAGCTGTTCCCTTATACATGGTTGTATCTGTATTAACGATAAAATCATGGAACATGTTTCGGTTTTTCCAATTTCCCTTTCGTTACAAAGATATGTATGATTTCGTGTACAAAGTGAGTGCAGTGAGTTACTGAATATCATTTTATATTTTAGCTCATTACATGGCCATTCAAAGTCCATTTGACTTGAAATTTTCACACAGTACCCTGTGAACATATGAGATAATTGCATCCACCATTCATCAATTTTTGCACATGTCAACAAAGTTATTAGATCCCTTTAAAGTTGTGATTGAGATGTTGGAATGGATTCCACCAGTGAGATTGGAGATATCAGTTGTACATCAATATAATTGCAAGTTCTTCTGAATACAAACATTAAATTTTGCAGAAAAGGAACACTGTTTTACCTAGTGGAGATTCAACTCACATCTTTTAAAACTTGTTTTGTGCAAAGTATTCCAGTTCAGAAACCTTGGGCGATCAAATATCATTAAAGGACAATGAAATCCAGACAAATTGTTGTATACACTACACGACACTAATATCTCTGAAAATTTGAGCACAATCGGTCAAGAAATAAAAAAAAACTATGGCTCTTTGTAAAGAGCAATGTATTCCTTCGAGTGACTCAAATTGGCAATGCACTCTGGCAAAGTTGTGGACAACTCCCCATACATTTTGTACACAAAATTTCGAAAAAAAAAATTTGTTGTGTTTAGTAAGTGTGTAAAATGGCCCCTCAATGGATAACAGTAGTTAGTCAATAAGTGTAGGAACAATCCTGCAAAGTCAGGATTGCTCAGAACATTTTTGTTAACAAATTATGTTATTCTAATCAGGAGACTTACTTTTTTGTTGAGTTTATTCCAATAATGCTCAACTCAACACAAAAATAAGTCCCCCTAAATCAAATAACATAACTTTTTAATGAAAATGTTTTGAACAAAATAACTCGGCAGGATTGTTCCTACATTTATTGACCAATTTATGTGTGAAAATAAAATTGGTCCATCCAGTCATGCATGAGTGACTAAACAACAAACAGGCAGAATTTTCACTTTTTTACTATTGTGACTTTTAATAAGTGACATTTTCCTTTAATGTGTGCTCACTCATGCATGGGATGGTGGATCAAATTAATTTTAACAGAGACATTAGCCAATCATTTTAGACACATTCCTGCCAAGTTATGTTGCTCAAACCCAATTTGTTAAAAAGTTACACTATTTTGCTTAGGGGAGTTACTTTTTTGTGTTTATATCAGGTATATTTGTCTAACCATTGAAGCTATCACTACAAACCATACATTTATAGAAACTTTAGAACATGCTATTGTGGACATGTGGTCGGTTGTTAGGAAGGGACATACCGATGTCTTTTGTTTATCTAGATGAATTATTAAATGACTGGCATATGGTGTCAGAAAAGTCAAGTGCTTCTGGATGTGTTTTTTCTTTAGAGGTGGAGCTTAACATGTAGAATAAAAGTTATAGCAAAAATAATATATAATATGAAACAATTGTACATCAAAAAGTCAAAAGATATGTGATGCATTCAATATTACAGATAAACAAAATTTAACATGCATTTGTTATATAGTCACACACAAAGAAACCCACAGAGTAATGCATGTAAAGCTACTTTTTTAACAAAAATTTCCATTGATTGACATGATTAATGTCTAGTATTTGGCTCCCCTTTTTAGCATATTAATTATTGTTAATAATTATCTTATGGGGGCCCTGATCAACATCACTGTGCATACATGAAAAATAGGTTAGGCAGATAAATACTTGTTCAATATGAAATACATTAAATATAAAGATAACAGTCACAGAAAGTTTACAGAGCAACATTCTTGAATTTTATTAAACGTTCTACGACATGGAAATCACCTTGAATATGATTTCAAATTTGTCAAGGAAAATCAGTAATCAAAAGAAGAAAACAAGTTTGAAAATTCACATTGGGAAGCTCAAAGAAGTGTATCCCAAGTAAAATTATGCCTGTGACCTCACACATTGAATGCTGAATGCACATTAACAATAGTATTTTTCATACTATCTATGATGGCCAGTTAGTGTGATTTATAATGCACTCACTTGGTACAAATAGACAAAAATGTGAACCTGACTTTGTCACTCAGAGCACCATAAAACAAAAACTTCACATTCGTTGTATAATTTTTCATTGGAACGGACACCTCATCCGATGGACATAATTATGTTACTTTACTTTGGGAAGTGCCCCCTTCCATTTGGGGGGGGGGGGGGAGGCACGCTGTATAGTGTATTTTAAGATGTGATACATTTAAGCAGTTGATCATCCTTGAATGTGCAATGTTTATCTCAATAAGTATCTGAGTTGAGATTGAAAGATGAAGACATACTAGGCAGGATTTCACTCTGGAAATGAGGTGGGACTTTAACAGCAAGATGAATATAACAATTGATTAAATGTTTTGAAAATAGATGGACATTTGACTGCACAGCCTAAAATAATGCCTCCGGCTACTTTGTTGTTGAAGCATACAAATGTACAAAACATATTTACACACATTTGATGTTTACACTAATACAGCAAGCTGAAGACAACCTGCATTTCCATGTAACCGACATGGTTGCAACTAAACAAAACAAGTGAATATAAATCATGGTATTTCAATATAGCCTCAACAAGTAAATGTACAAACAAATATCACACTCTGTGCAATAACTGAAATACTTCGACATGAAAAATGAAATATCTTCAACAATTCTGCCTGTCCTAATAATGGCTTTAGAAAATCAAACAGACTTAATATATCACTAAGTAAGTAAGCAAGTTTAATTGTGAGAAATTTCACATTCAAGTCTATACTTTTTGCTTACACTGCAAAATAACTTTGGAAGAAATATTTATTTTTATACTTTTGACAGTCTTCAATGGTAGACATATTTTAAAATCAGTTTAAAACATACTGTTTTTAGTTTAGCTTAAAAAATATTTTAATGTAATGTGCAGAAGAGTATATTCATGAAGTTTATGTGTTAATTAATTGTATTGATTCATTATCACAGTGAAAGTTGACCATTAAAGAACAATGTAAAAGTTATAACTCCACCATGCTCTACAAGTATACATATTTAAAGAAGACAGAGTAAAACCCATGTTATCATTCAAAAAGAGCTGTTAAGACCAAAGAGGGCGCTATTTAAAATAAATCATTGGTTTTAGCATTTTTCATTCAAAATTGTGCATTTAATGTTTATTAAAATAATGATTGAATACAATCAACTACTTTTTTAAAAACCTGTACAGATACATGTAGTTGTCAAAGTAGTCTTTGAGCATAACCCCCAAAAAATATAAAAAGTTCAAAATATTGCCTGGTGATTGCCAGTGAGAAACATTTTGAATAAAATGTATTTATTTAATGGATGTCGTGTGGCAACATTGGTAGAGCACGCGCTTTCCAATCAGGAGATCCCGAGTTCGAACCCACCGAATTAGTCCTTCGGCAAGACAATTTATCCACTATTGCTGCTCTCTACCCAGGTGTATAAATGGGTACATGGTCTGGTGAAAAATTAGCTTAGTGCACCTATATGGTTGCCCGCCGCTGGTATGCTGCCCGGGTAGTTGAGAATGTGTACAAGACTGAATGTGTACGGGTCTGAACTGTACCAAATGACCAGGGATAATAATAAGAGCTTAGAGGCTGTTCTGCATTACGCGCTATATAAGTGCGTTATTATTATATTTATGGATATTTAAGTTGTTTCTGAACCGATTTTGATAAAATAAAGTTTATTCTGTCATTACAATTTTTTGTTCTTTCGAAATTGACAGTCAGTTTTTCAATATCGCACAATAAAATATTATTGGCACCTCGGGAAATACTGATAATCAACACTACCTTTAATGATTTAACATATATTTCTTATTAGTTTCCTATATATGTTTTAATCTAGTATCATTTACATACCTACATTCTGACAAATGGTCAATACTGTCCTGTAACTGTAATTCTATTGTATTGCTCAGTGCCATTTATATCAACTCTTCCTAAAGGGTACCACCACCCCAAAATAATATAGTTATTATAGAAAGGTAACATCTGTAGTATTCCATTCCTTCAACAAGTTCACAAAAATCTAACAAAAATATATATATATAATTGGAAAATGAATTCACCATTCTAAACCATGCGTTCATGCGGTCTGAATGTGAAGACTATGTTATGTGTGCATATCCAGAGCGCTCTGTGCAGAGCGAACTGGGATTCTATTGACGCGTTTGGCCCGTACGAACCAGGAGATAGCAGTGGTTCCATAAAGTGGTGGAAATTAATTGCTTTGTTAATGAATTACACAACGCTTTGCAAAATGTTGGGTATCTATTTGATATCACAAAACAATAACAAAACATATAATAATGTGTTGTCCTTTGCCTGGTGGTCCCCTTTAAGCATTTCAAGGAAAAGCAAATTTATGGAGAATTGTCAGGAGAAAAAAAGTATAAATCCTTTATCAATTTAGATACCATTGATAGAACGCAAAGGTACGGATTTGCCATACAAATTTGTTTGGCCGACAGAAAACATAAACAAATCGTACTAGAGTATATTGCTTAGCTGAATGCTTACACAACTTGAAATATGGGATGCTTATCTTCATAATACAGGGTCAATCACAGTCTTACAAAATAAAAATATTGGCACTTTTTTTAGCAACAGTTGCGTGATGGTACAGAATATGAAAAGGCCAATACACATTGAATATAACACTGCAAGTGTGTGGTACTTGGTCTGTTAATAGTATATCACAATAAATGTACATGATTTGTATTGGCGTAAATTCTAAAAAATGTGCATCATTTGACAAATTTGCTTTTGTAGAACCATGTTTGAGGGGAATATTAAACTTATAATATTTTGATCAAGATCGTTAACTATTTGATGAAAAGTGGAAAATTAATTAAAAATCTAATACAGTATGATAAAGACATTTTCATACCAATTTTGTTAGCAACAAAATTGATTCTTGGAGATCATGCTAATTAGAACTTCAACCTAATGGCTAAAAAAGCTGACCTCGGGTCTTTTCATCTTGAATTTAATATAATATATACCAAGTTGGATTAAAATCTGTCTATCATATACAACATCAAATATTAAATTTGCTACATGGCAATTGTCCTCTAACCTGCACGACCCCAGATGGTCATTAGATTCTCTTCTCAAAGTAATGCATTCATATGTCAAGTTTTATGCTAATCTGAGGAGTTATCTTCAAGTAAACAAAAAACATATTTGATGCTTTCAATTAATTGACAGCCAATTTCCTTTCAAATTACAACGTAAACAGCCAACCCTGCATCTGTTTGAAACTGAATTAGATTCGTATATGCCCTATATTCGCTTCCAGGTCACATACAAAGCTCAAAACTCAATTGAGGGCCAATGTTGCATAAATGCGCGGCAACTGGGCGAGAAACTTTTCAGCTATCACCTTGTTTTATGTTTCCTGCACCCAACACACAAGTAACATTGTCTAGTTTAAACTGCAATGCCATATGTAGTAACAACAAATATAAAAACAGAAGATAACTGATAACAGCACCATACCTGCCAACATTCCTCAAAGTTATTGTTTTTATGGAGGAAACTATACCGTAGAACACCATCGTCAAGCACCTGTATGCATCTTGCTTTTAAAGAGCGCCGCTCTCTGTCCAAATGGGAAACTTCAATCAAGAATGCAAATAATGTTGAGGTATATTTATAATAATAATGGAGGTGAATCTCATGGAAACGCCTTTAAAAGCACAATGCGTAAAGGTGCTTGGGGGTGGGGGGGGGGTGGGTGGGGTGTTTGACGATGGTGTTCTACAGTATGTACACACGTTTAGAACCTTTTTAAAATCATGCCGCCCTGGCCTAAAACACTGATTTGAACCGACAACACCATATATCATATTTCAGTCATAACAGAATGTGATTTCAAGTATTTCTCATGTAATTTAAGCTCCGGCAATCTTAGCTTGCCAAACCTAGTTACTATTGTTAAGCTTGCCAACGGGGGAGCCTTACATCATACTCATATTATTTACATACATTACAGAAGCGGTCTATTGCCCGGCATGCTTTGCAAACTGTGACGTGTGTGCTACAGGCCAAACAAAAAGCTTTTCATTAATTTGCAGACATCTACAAGTATTCAGACAATGGTTTGAATTGGTGCTATTTAAATGCATTAATGCATGTCATTGACCTATTCTGCACAAACCTAATAATGGCGGCCTCCAGTGTTAGCATGAATAGTGGTAAACCTGACAGAGTTTTCACATATTTCTCACAAAGCAGAAATCTGAGTCGGAGTTATGTTATATATAATAAAGAGGCATATGTATAAAGTAGGATAAACTCTATTCTTGACTTGCATTGTTTTTCGCCATTTTGTCTTTGAAAAACAAAATATGTATTAGCAGGGATGCCACTGAGTCACCTCCAAAAAGTCTGAAAATATTTGGGGGTCTGGCGAGGCCCCTAGCGGGTTCAAGAGGCGGAGCCCCCGTCGGGGGATCAAGGGGGCGAAGCGCCCTTGGAGCTGTGGAATGTTAGATATTTAACTACCCAAAATGCCACAAAATTAACACTTTTACACACAATTAACTAAGGTGTCAAATTAGTTTCATTCTGGGACAACTGGAACACTACTAACTGCAAATCGAAAAAAAAAAAAAAAATAAAAATATAAATAAATAATAATAATAATACGGAAAAGTCGGAATTCAGCCCTAAAATTGCTCTAAAATCTGGGTTTCAAAAATATAACAGCAGCCTCAAAGCTACATACTATGAATGTGATCAGCCCATACAACACGGTAATTTTGAATGATGCTCCTCCTTTGTTCAGAGGGCAAACATGGGACATATTTGCATGAAATCATGTTTTAAAGGGTACAACCACACAAAATTAATGTTCTTATAAATGAAAGATTATATCTTTAGTGTTCCATTCCATCAACCAGAAAAAAATATATACAATTGGAAATTGCATCACCATTTTAGAGCATGCGTTCATGGGTCTGCATGAATGAGACTTATATGTCCAGAGTGAACAAGATCACCAGGGATCTATCGCCTCCAAACGTATGCGTGAATAGCGCACTCGCAAATCTTTGGCCCGTGCGGAACCAGGAAATACAAGTTGTTTTCTTAAGTGGTGGAGATATATGACTTTGTTTATGATTTACATAACCATTTTTAAAATGCTTGGTATCTATTTGATATCACAAATCAGTAAGAATATGTCAATAAAGTTTTGGTGTATTTTTATGGTATTTCAAAAGTTAAACTCTATTGGTTTTTCATGATGTCTACAAACATTTAGAAATTGACAATTTTAATTTGTTTCAACTTTATAGACAGAAACTATGTTAATTAGTCAATAACCTTGCCACTTTTTAAATTTGGTTTGCAAATTTGACAAAAGTTTACGATATTACAGATGTTGGCAGGTATGATTACAAAGTTACTACACCAGGACAAGTCCGTGCAAGAATTCCCTAATGGCTCTATAGTAATTGATTTGATCCTGTTTATTTTGAAGATCCTCTACGACCATGTCGAAATTGTCGGCAAGTTGTCTCTGTTGCTCCTCGGACAGAGTCAGTGATGGTGGGACATTCACTCTGCCAGGTTCCTCCTCTCCATGCACTGCATTCACAAATGCATCCAGATCCTCCTGTGAAATTTCAAATAAAAAAGAGATACATACACAATACATGTGGGTGCCAAACATTGTTATTAATTATAACAGGATGACAAAGAATAAATAATTTATCAATATTTCTAAAAGTGATCTTTTAACTTCATGAGTTAGTTCAGATAATGATATTTGAGACTTCAATCATGTTTCCAATGTCAGATTGTTCTAAATGGTGTGAGTAAGCTTTAACCTTAAAGCGTACCACTAGACAGAGATTTAGCTCTCTTACATCAAAGACATATCCCAAATGAACATACAAAACAAGTCTGTGACCCTGAAAGTATTTCTACATCACCAGGGAATCATTTTCAATATCATATTCTGTCATCACAGTTCCGATAACGATATCACTTAAGGATCCTGTTATCGGAAGCACCTATGATATATCGCAGCAAGCAGAGACTAACCCCAATATGTACACTCAACCAGTTCTTGAGTTATAGCGAGAACGAAAACGGGACGTACGTACGGACGGACAGACAACCCCAAAACATAATGCCTCCAGCCACTTCGTTGGCGGAGGCCTTAAAAACACGCTATTTGTATTTATTGTGTTTGCAAATTCAAATTGATATTATCATGTTCAATTCCCACCACCTATTTAACGAAAACCGCAACCACAGCATACCGCACAATTACCAGGAATGAGTTATATTTATCCGCCACATGGCATAATGTATGTTTTTATTTAATAAAGCTCAGTTGCCAGTTCTACTCAGAATGAAGTAGACACGAGTTTTATTTATCTCCTAATCCTGATCCTGCATTATACAAAAAAAAACATTTATCTAGTTGAAGACCGACAAGATCCTTGTGGGTCTTCAACTAGATAAATGTGTTTTTTACCCCCCTTTTTTGGCCTAGGGTACAGGATTGACCCTTCCATACTAATATCTACCCAGCAACTTCCAGAGGATTTGTACACAAATCTGAAAAGTTAACATATTTAGGGCCAACATCAATTACAAAAGGTCATGTGGATTCGGAATCGTATCTGGTTCATGAATTTGGTCTAAAAAGTTGTGCAAGACTTCAATAAAAACAACTTGCATATTTGCATGGGCAATACATGTGTGCCTTGCGAAATTTTCATTGAAAATGCCAAGGTGGAACGGCCCACTGGTAATCAGTACTCTGCAGTACATGGAACTAACCAGTGGGGTAGAATCCACCCCAACCCCCCTTGACATTTTGCAATTTTGAAGTCTTGCACAACATTTGAGATTAAATTTGTGACAACTAAGTATACATTTCCAAAGCCACATGACCTTTTGTAATGAATGTTGGCCCAAAATTGTTCAATTATGTGATTTGTTTAATTTCCTAGAATACACAAAACCTTATTTTAAATTCTAATTCTAACCAATGCAATTATTTAATTTTTTAGATAAAAAATGTTGAGATAATGGCCAATGATATATTCCACTGAAAAAAAAAGAACAAGGAAATACATAATAAATTGCAAAAAAAAAGAAATAGACACCAGTAAACAAAATTTCTCTATTACAATCGAGTGTAGAAAACTGTTAAGTCGTTGAAGAAAATATTTTTACACAAAATCAGCATACTCGGCCATATTTAGTGATTTACAGACAAAAATGGGATTTTTCTGCAGAGATATGCATAATTATTTCACACAAATTATGTTTATAATTTTTGCTACAAGAAATCAACTGTACAACAGCGCTAGAATTGTTCCAGAGACACCCCTGAAACACCCACAAAGTGACAAATCAAATCTGTGGTGGGTGTTGCACAAAATCTGATTTGGCTGGTCCTGGCTCCCGGACTAATATAACAGAATGGAGCAAGTACAATACTTACATCCTCAATCATCTCAATTGTCTCGACCCCAGAAGTCCAAAGTTGATTTGGTGTCTGGTTGCCTGCAGTCCTGATCTTGTGGGCTGCGAATGTGCGCTGGAAGTTCTTCAACTGAGCGTTGATCAGTGGGAGGAAGACATAATGCAGAGCAAATATGTCTTCCTCCACTGTAGGATCACAAAGTCCCTGATCCTCCAGGTCTGTGAACAAGACATGGTAGGCCTGTATGCACCCCTGCAGAAAATGAAAATAATGCAAGGAATTTAACAAAGTAAATAACTTTGGCTTTCATCCAGAGCTTTAAGTTCCAGTTGAGGGTGCCTGGACATAGGTGTTCCATCTGCTCACATACATGTAGGATGTAATCAAGTTCATAATTAATTTTGTAATGGTAACACACAGGTTGTTCATGGTAAGTGGATAACTCTAATAGTAATTTGGCCCTCAAAATATGTTAAGAAAATTATCATGTCCATCGGATAGCATGTCTTTCTTTTCAAATTTCTTTAAAAAAAAAATACCAAGAACAGTCATTTTTGTTGCGTAGTTTTTGTTTTAGGGCGCTGTGAGTGACAACACATGAGGTACAGATTTTTGTAATTTTTTACCAAATGCCTGATAAATCGCACTTACTGCCTTACCCAGTGCCTGATAAATCGCACTTACCACCCAGCCTAGCATCAAATAACTCTGCTGAATGTACACACACAATGGCACACACGATTGTTGTTTGATGCTATTATGGGCAGTAAGTGCGACTTATCATGCACTGGGTACAAAATAACAAAAATGGGTAACCGACATGTTATCACTCACAGCACCCTAATTTGTTTGGATTGGACATACATGTAATCATTTTGTAACTATTATATTTTTGTAAGTGCCCCATTTATTTTTAGGGGGGCCACCCTGTATATGACAGGCATATATACAGGATGAAGGAGGCAAGGGTTTCTCAGCAAATTTGCCCAGTAATGCTACAGTCACAAATGTTCCGGGCGCCGTACGATTTTTCTCCCTACGGTGGATTTTCTACGATTTGGGGAAATCGTGATATCGTACGATGTCTGTGGAATTTTAGAGTAGCAGTCACATATTCTCCGGCCCCGTACGATGGTCTTTGGCTTAAAAACATAAATTGCATGGCTCCTGTGAACACAAACTTATTGTCCGTACAGGTGCCTTACGGTGTTCTTACGATGCCTCCACGGTACCCTTACGATTATTAAATCAATTCTGCTAATACCTCATGCAGTTACCGTGAAGCGCCATTTCAGTGCCCTTGCGGGGCCCTTGCAGTGTCCCGATAGTACCTCCATGGTGCCCGTACGATTTAGTATATATTGCACTGTGATTGTGTTTAATTTACTGGGTGCCCTTTTGGACGCCACACGGCCCCGTACGATATAAGATCCATCGCAGGGCGCATTAATGTAGGGTCAACGGGGATGCCGCACATGACCGATAACCCAACACCTTGAAAATGTTGGTTGAGGAAATAACTCCCCCCCCCCCCCAACTCCCCCGAAAAAAATATTCATGGACATCCACTCCCCTCACAAATTTGTAACCGACACCGAAAGAATTCTCCCCGGGTACTACGTTACCCCTCTCAACAAATCTTTAGACACGCCCCCCCCCCCCCTT
>JAUELG010425348.1:0-19353 GCA_031471515.1 Dendraster excentricus | reverse complement strand
ATAGTATGTAAGCATTAATTAAGTGAACATATTACAGTGAATAATTATTTTGTAAATTATGTACAGTTGATGTACATGTGATATTGTTGTTGTTAATAAACTTCAAACTTCAAACTTCAAACTTCATTACTCATTATGCACCAATCCACAAACTAATGATATAAACCTTCTTGGAGCTTTCTCATTTCTCTTGTTCTTTGGTAACAAAATGTAATGGATTTTGACTTTTTAAATGATTAAAATTAAAAGGCGCTCAGGAACAGTTGTCTATTGTAATCGAAATCGGTAGATTATTTTAACATCCGCGCGCAAATTGGCGCCGTGCGTCTGATATACGACACCGGACCATCTTTAACATCGTGTCATATAAATTAACTAGAGCACGGCCATGACGAACTGAGATTCCTGGATGCATGTGGTGTTTCACACAGATTCAAAACCAATGTGGACTTTATAATAATGGAAACTTCTGTTTACTCTTTGAAGTATTTGAACATATAACAAAATGTGTAATACCGGTATACGCAATTTTGCGGTTGTTGTTAAAGAGGAAATCCGGTTCAGAATTCTATTACATTTAAAGAAAGACAAATATATTCCCTACAGAACACTGCAAAAATAATGAAAATCGGATATGAATAAGGAAGTTATGACATTTTGAAATTTCATTTTTTTCTTGGAAAACACTTCTTGACCAGTCCTTATGAATATTCAAATTAGCGAGTTGATGATGATGTCATCCCTTCACATTTCTTTATGCATTTCATGTACAGAAATGTCAAAAATTACATATTTCTCCTATGAAAATATAAAACAATCCAAAATAAATGATAAATAATGTTTACTCTGTTATATATTCATATAGCGTGTGACTTTACTTTAGTTAATTATTAAAATTTTTGTCATTTTTTACATGAAATACATGGAAAACTGTGAGGGGATGACATCATCAACTCACTCACTTCAATATTCATAAGGACTGGTCAAGAAGCGTTTTCCGATCAATTCAAAATGTCATAACTTCGATTTCTTACCCGATTTTTATCATTTTTGCAGTGTTCTGTAGGGAATATTTTTGTCTCTTTAAATTTAATCATACTCTGGACCAAATTTCCAAAAATTCTCTTTAATATCAAATTGAATTGACATTCCGAATTCTATGGGTATTTTCCGTGTAATTTCGCATAAATGCAGCTATTAAAGTGCATGGATATTTGTATTTTTTAAGGGCAGTTGTGATGATGTAACATTGTAAAGGTATTCAGGTTGATTCATTTCAATGTGATATTCTTGGTTTATATATTTATTTACAATGTATTTCTATTGTCTCAGTTGTTAAGAACAACTTCTACACTACATGCATGCTTTTCTTTATGACGCAGTTTGAATAATGCCGATTTAAGTAGCCCCACATAAAATAGCATCAAATAAAGAAATACATAACAGTTCAAATGTGGTCAGCTCCCCTCTCCCACTTTCTAAATCATTCCGCGGTCCCTGTGAATACCCATTTCCAAAGTTCTACAACATGATGCACATTATTTTATTCCTAGAAGATCAACATAAATTCCTGTGTGCAGCATTCAGCCAACTTGAGAATAAAAAGGCATTCATTACCTTTCTATACACAGTCATCAATTTATATAGATTTGCTGATGCGATGAGGATGTCATACATCACATGTTAAAGTAATTATGTACGACTATCTATTTTATCAGTTGAACATATAGTACTGTAGAATTTTTCAATTACATAAAGAAAAAATAATGCGTCGGATACAAGTCATAATGTTTTTTTTTAATATGAATTCTTATCATTATTTATTCAAATCTCTTGATAATAATTTATTAATGACCTATCAACGTTTTCCATTTCGTGAAAAATGTCATGAAAACGGTGTATGACTATCTATTTTATCCTTTGAATCTATAGTACTGTAGAATTTATCAATACATTCCCAAAAATTACTGGGTCGGGTACATAACATTTTTTTTTAATGAATTCATATCGTTATTTATTCAACTCTCTTGATGATAATTTATTAACGACCAATCAACGTTTTCCATTTCATGAAAACTGTCTTGCATAGAAAAAGCGCCCTTTTCTTTGATGAAGGACGTCAACATGATTTCATATTATGATGTCTCCAAATATGTATATAACAATACAATTTCTGGCTTAATCAAATTTGTTAAAATCTTCACCGTATTTTATCAAATTTGTTACAATTAAGATTTTAAGACTATTGTGCTAATTTAATATGTTTATATGGAATTTTACATAAAATATCAGTTTCATTTTAAAGATATACTCGTTTGTAATAATGTTAAACAAAATTGCGATTCAATACACACATAATGTTGAAATGTTAATTGTTACAAATTGGATAAAACGAACAATTCGTTTTTTTTTAGGTAGATTGTTTTCAAAATATGTTATGTCTTGGTTTGTTACTTCACCGTCAATACAGTTTCTAAAACAATTGTAAAGAAACTCACAAAAACGAAAATCATATTTACTGCCTTAAAAAAAAAGCACACGGAACAAAACTGTATTTAAATTCTTATGGGATGGCCGAGCATTGGTATTGAGGGCCCCGCAGGAAAAATGTTGTTTGAGGTAATGGACAACTGAGTGTCAATAGAGCACAATATGCAATTCTAATGACAGAAATTTCAACACAATTGGTAAAAAAAAAACAGCTAGAACATAAATTCGATCGTTAAGAACAACATATGCTTACACTTCCTAAAGCATGCGGAAAGACGTTATAACAATACTTTGATAAATCGCTGTTGATTGATCCCTCTATTTCATTAGTACTTTAACATAACATTACATGCACAATTATTAAATGAAAATTGTTGAAACCAATGTGAGATAATTAGTTATCATTAATCTATTATTATTACTTTAAAAATTTAAAAATAAACATAACATTCTTAGGGTTCATAAACAATATTAATGAAAATAATAATATTATTACTAAAACAGTTTTTAAACTGTTTTAGCATAATTATAATAACAATAATGATACTATGCTTTATTATAAGCACATACTGGTGAACAGATCTTGTTGGCCTTAAAAGTGAACAATTCATTACGATAAAAATACAAACAATAATTACCATATTCAACTAAAGGTGATACATATTTAAAACATTATGCATTATAAATTATTAAATAAAGCTTCTTACATCTTAAGTGTCATTAGAGTCGCTGAGCTTTTTGTACATCGCAGCTTCATCAGAGGGAGCTATACGATAACAAGTAGACAGGCATATAACGACAAAGGAATGCAAACATATACATGTAATAGGAGGGAAGTGGGTGGGGCACCAAACATTAAATACAAAATATGCAATTATTTCAGTTTTGCCTAAATGAAGAATACAATTCATGTTCTAAGAGTTTACTTCGTGTTTTGAACCTTTCCTACAGTTTCCTTATACGTTTCAGATAACTGAACGAATCAATTGACAGGATGACCGGCAAACAGCACTTGCATAAAACTTTATGCAATTATTGTGCACACTTTAATCTAGCCATTCAATTTTGGGGAAAAAAAAATTCAGTGAGCTAATGAAAATATAGTTTAGTGAGTTAATGACAAACTGAGTGTACAAAGTGAAAGAGCACATAATTTTAATGACAATGAAGCGCTATATAAATAGTGTAAATATGTGTATTTAAAATGAAAATTTTCTTTGCAAATCACTATTATAGGGGCTAACCTCGATTAGCATTACGCTATTAGTTAGTCCCTATTGTCAATAATATTATTATTTCTTATCTACTGTATTGTTAATTAAACTTATTTGATTTATATGTAAAATATGATTATTGTAAGTTGTAAATATCGAGCTAATTATTGACAATAAATTTCTTTTCATTTCATTTCATTTCATTTTATTTAATTTCATTTCATATAAACGGAATCTAATGTTCAATCTAAATGCACGTCGGATATTTCTCATTAACCATGTCATCACTCGTTTAAGAAAAAAATTCCATGCGGTACACCGTCAATTTCCCTGCGATATGGAATCATTCAAATACTACAATACCTATTGCTAATATTCACTGCTCATCTCACCTTGTAGTTCGCTATCCCCATTTTAGCCGATGGGGTTTGGCTTGGGCCGAGAAAGTACTTGGGCATTAGAATTACTGCCGTAAACAACACAAACACTTACTTAAGTTCTAAATAAAGTACAATCGTACAGGATGGCCGAGATAAAGAGGAAACACATACTTCTCATAACATCGTAGAAAACGGCTTGTTTCAATACATTATTTCAGCTCAGTCTAAATAAATAATATTTGACCTTAAGAGTTTTTTTAACTGTTCTACACAATTTCCTTTTTAACAAAAATGAGCCCGATTCGGTCTTGATCATGGAATCCCTCGTTATAGAAAGATTCTCCATGCGACATACCGTCGATTTCCCTTCAAAATATGCTCTTCGCTATGGAATCATTCAAAGATTTCAATATCTATTCCCATTATTCACTGCTCATCACAACACGTAGCTCGCTATTCCCATTTCCAGCTAGTGGGGTTGGGCTTGGGTTGGGACTGGGAGGGTACTTTGGCATGAAGAAGATTTTCTTCCTGACTCCCTGCTTTGAGATCTGAGGAGTCTGCAGAGCCTTCTGTCTGTTGCCTTGCTCGTCCGTTATGGTTCCGCTGAAACCTGTGATGCGCCGTGTAACCTGCATCATGAAATCGAGGGGAAATTTGGTTGAAATTATTGTTAATCCAAATTATTATAAAACTGTATCTGATTTTATATGAGTTTGAGGTCAATAGAGCGCATTTGTATCTAGGTGCCCTATTCGACCAGAGGCGCATTTTAACCCTTGATTTCCAGGTACAATTCAAAATCGCACAATTATCTTGCATACCATATCAACTCCCAAGGGATCACACTCACCCAATATAGGCTGCTACAGTCGAATAATTGTGCGGGTTTGAACAAAAGTAATTATATTGCGCTTAGAAACATCCATATTAAGCGCTTAATAAATGTTATGTATGTATGTATTATTATTATTAATCTACCACGCGACCAAGTACCTATGTATACTCCTGGTAGAAAGCTGCAATATGGATGTAATGCCTTGCTGAAGGACATTCGGATGAGCATACGGTATCTCAACTAGGACTTGACATGATTTTTGGTATTTGGACATTATCGTTTATGCCCTTTCAGTTCTGAGAATGAAGTTCAAATTTGAAATTTCTAAACGTAGATTTTATGACGTCGGTGCTTCTGTATTAATGGTAAAACAGCCTAGTATTATCGTGAATATTGCTTCCCATATCAATTAATTCCCCTCCCCCTCTCCCTAACTATCTTTCCCACTTTATATGTGTTATAAGCACTCACGCGATTCATGATGGTGTCTAGGTCATCCAGGTGGGCCGCGGAGAGGAGCTCCTCACAGAGAGTGGAGATGAAGAGAGAACCTCTGTTCCTGTCTCGGAGAGAGTAATATCCTGTAGGAACAATGGAACACACGAGTTAATTTAATTTAATTTCTTCATGTTAAGGTTTTTATTATTCTGAAAAAAGTACTTTTTTAAATTGTATATTGAAATGGAAATAATAAACTGAAAAAGAGAAAAGCTGTGTTTATTCATCACGGCTTTATTATTTTGATTGGCGCACAAGTATTTTTGCAGCCACAAGTTTGATAACAAAATGAAATAATGTTAAAACTCTACATTGTATCACTGGAGCAAAATACCCACTAAAATAAATCTAGTTAAATTATTACCTTTTAGTTCCCCCTTAATTCTGACCATCATGTTTAGAACGCATAAACATACCATCAGAGGTGGAATGTGCAATAAACATATCGGCGTTGTCAGGGAGATCACTATCAGTGTCCCATTCGTAGCTGAATCTTTCCGGCCGCTCCCTGTGAGGACCAGCACTATCAGCAGCAGGACAAACAAGCTCCTCGGCCACTGCCTCAAGATCACCCGAGGCCGACACTTCCTGGGGACCGTCCAGCGCTAGGGCACTCATCGTCATCATTTCTGCCAGTAAAAAAGTCTCGATATTAATGAGCGCGTTTCATTATGAGACGAAACCCTACCTACTTTGCTCATTGGTGATTTATGATATATTCTCATTAAGAAACATACCGCTGAAAGCTACTAATTAATCACAAGTATTATACGGGTGGAAAAGAAGGCAGAGACATGAAACAATAGAAACAACAGTAGCCAATGAAATTGGGCTAAGAATGTAAGGAATTTGCACAGAGATTCAGAGGTCTGAAAAATAACTTCGACAGCTTAGCAAATTTACCCTTTGCATATATTTTGGTCCTATCATAATTTCGACCGTTAATTGGTAAAAGTGATTTAACAAAACTTACTTCAAAAGATGTTTAGGAATTAAACCATGATTAAAAACAATTGAGTTTTATATAAAAATTACTAATAGAGAAAGAAATATCACCATTTTCGTTGCAATAGAGTGAAGCTACATAATTGCTTATTAGTTGAATCAAGGACACCAAATAAAAACGTACATGTTCTAAGTTGGATATTGTCATACAACGCAGCTGGTTATAGAATTAAAGAACCGGGCGCAACATTATATAAAGAACTAGCAACTGTGATTTCCACTTTAAAAAAAATGTCTACAATATGCACAAATCGTGTTTTCCTGAATTTCAGCCTTGATTTTCAAATTAATTATTTGATTTTTATTTTACTAGCAAGGTTCACTTCGATTTGCACTCATATTCAGTGTTTGAAAAGAACATGGTTCTAAAATGTTTGCATCAGCACCGGATGTATGGAATAGAATGGCCTTACAATACCAAAATAGACTTGTTAGAAGGATTTAACATTAAATAAAAATCACATTTGCTTAGAGAAACTTATGAAATATATGAGTTGCATAAAATATTGGTATGTTTGTTTGTTTAAGCGTTTTCCTTTGTTATGCGCCTCGGAATAGGGTGCCTAGATAGATGGCGCATTATAAGTGCTCGATATTATAACTACTGTTTACGTTTATTGTACAAAAAATTACTGCTTATAAAAAATTACACTTATTGTTATGCATATGAAATGTACATTATCTTGAAAATACTAATCCCTTTGCAAGACTCACTTCCCCGACAAGCCTGGACGAAGATGATTTTGGGTTTGTCGCGCAGCGCGGGGCAGTTCCGTCCGGAGAACTTGGTCTGGATGTCCTTGATCATGACGACTTCCCTGTCGATGCCGTAGATGCCCCGCTCCTCGCCGTGACTCATGAGAACGATCACGACTGAGCTGTGTTCCTCCGGTCCTTCCTCGTTGATTCTGGCCACCACGTTATCCATCACAGTGTGAATTCCCTGTCATTACACAATAATAATATAACTGATAATAATACTGATAATGATAACAATAGTAATAATAGTAATGTAAATGATAATAATGAAAAACTACAAGTCATAATAACAATGATACTACGAAAAATAATAACACAAATTATAGCAAATGTATTTCTACATAGAGTCTTATTGACTTTTGAATATCGTGTTGTTGAAAATGAATGTCTCATGGTCAAACAAAGGTAAAACTTACCAGGATTAGTGTTATAAGTAGAAGTACTATTCATAGTTCAGCGACCTCTGTAGTAGTAGTAGTAGTAGTGGTATTAGTAGTAGTTTGTAGTGGTACAGGAAAACCCCGTTATAACGAACTCGCTTATAACGAGGTACCGCTTATACCGAGGGAAATTATTTGGTTCCGATTATTTCAATGTGTGTTTCTATGGCTCAATGCCCCTCTTATAATGAGCTTGGATATAGCGAGATTCCAGTTTTAGCGAGATTCCAGTTTTAACGAGCACATTCTGCTCGCGCACAATCAAAGAAAAACATAAGATATCTACCCGCTTAAAACGAGATTTTTTAAAAAGGAGAGACTTTCTTTTTCGTCTTTTTTAAATTTTATTTTTTTGGTTGGTGTTTAACTCTAGGGGCCCGTGAAATCAAGAATAGTCCTAGCCTTGAATTCATGGGTGATAATGGGAAAAAGAAATGTTGGTTCACAATCATCTGCACCCTTGAATTCACGGGTGTGCGAATTACAGTGCACAATTACAGTGCACAATTACAAACCATTGTTTATACAACACACAACACATTACTCGTTGTTTTATCAGTGTGTGTATTTTAATGTGCTTGGATGTTAGATTGTGTATAACGAGTTACCACTTATAACGAGGTAAAATCGGCGGTCCCGACGACCTTGTTATAACGGGATTTCCCTGTAATAGTAGTAGTAGCCTAGTAGCAGTATATTTTTATTTTTACATTTGCATCCATGTTTTCTCGAGAGATCGCTTCATATCCAATCTGCTCCAGCACATGTTTTACGTTGGCGAAGTCGACATCCGACCCGTGTCGCTTCGTGGGGAAGTCATAGTTATTGATGATTACTGCAAGTCCTTTCTTTTTGGAACGATGCATGATATAACTCTGCAAGAAGGTAACAATGAAAATAATGATGCTTTAAGGTAAGAGTTGGACTCATCCTGGAACTATAACGGATTCATATACTACAAAACAAACAAAATACATTTTTAATTGTTTTAATGCATGACTACCGCATCCCAAACGCACTCCGTTGACACAATCAGTGCATTTTGCAACATTTTATTTTTGACTTTGCTCTTCATTTGAATGCAATGCATATGCCATGATAGAGTACTCATAGCAAATTTCGTACCGATGTACGATGTAAAACAGATTATAAATGCGCAAACTTCGATTGCGGACATTTTTGGCGAGGTATTATATCGAGCCACGGCTCCTAAACTAAAAGCAAGAATTATCCGATGTTTAGAATTTTTATCTTTTCCTAAACATCGGATGATACGGCGGATAACATATTTAATATGTTTTTACCAATGGGGCTGACATGCAAAGACGAAAGGTCACATGACTTTGTAATGGTAGGTTCGATTATTGCATTTTCCCCCCCAAAAGTTGCGGAAGACTCGAAAAACGTCGCAAACGGCGCGGCCTCATTTCCATGCGTGCCAGAGGAACTGGGACGTTATACAGGGTGGCCCCCCAAAAACGGAACGGGGCACTTCACAAAATGCAATAACAAAATGACTACATCCGTTGGATAGGGTGTTCTTTCAAATGAAAATTGATACCAAGAACATTAATTTTCGTCACGTAGTTTTTGTTTTAGAGCACTTTGAGTAACACCATGTCAGGGTTCATTTTTCCTCCAATTCGACTGAGCTGTTGCATGAAGAATAGCAAGAGCGGCTCCTCATAGCACTCGACGCGAACACCTTTGTTCATGTGCATTCGACTGAATAGCGAGTGCGCCGCATTAACAATGGTGTCCGAACCGAGTGTTATGACGAGCCGCTCGGGTCATTCTTCAGGCAACAGCTCAGTCAAAATTGAAGGAAAATTAACCCTGACATGGTGTCACTCAAAGCGCTCTAAAACAAAAACTGCACGACCAAAATTAATGATCTTGGTATCACTTTCATTTGAAAAGACACCCTGTACGATGGACCTAGTAATTTTGTTATGTTATCTTGTGAAGTGCCCCGTTCCGGTTTTTTGGGGCCAACCTGTATAGGGTGTGTTTTTGTGTGTGTGGAGAGGCATAACGGCTCTCGCCGTATTAGAAAATCGGAAATATATTCATACATTTCATGTTAATTGAAATACCTCCTCGGAATCCAAAAGACTTGGTGATAGCTTTGCTTGTGAAATTTCTGCTGTCAAATATAATCCGTTTTCATCAGGGGAAATAACCAGACGTCCTTCAGATCCTGGTGATAAATATTTAAATTTAAAAATATCAAAAGTATTAATTTCAGAAAATGTTAAGACTAGACAAAATTGTTATATCTCTTTCTCTGTATCAATTTTTTGAGGCGCCGCACAAATACTAAAAGTAATTGGTTCGATTCATATACATGTTGTAACTTATATTATAAATATTAACATTAATCACTAATAATTTTACGACCAACAAGAGTTTGAAGTTCTTTAGATGCTAAATAGTTCGACCGATGATGTGTAAAAAACAAAATAAAATTCATTAATGGTTGACAAAGCTAATATTGATTTTTATTATTACCACTACCAATCACTCTTAAAATGTTGGGTAAGTGTAAGCTGGTTACAAATGCTCATGATCAGGGAAAATATTCCCCAATTAATCCTTCGATTGAAAATCACTTGGGTAGATTTTTACCAATACTAGTGAAAAAAGTATGTATCCTAGTGTTGGGCAACATACTGTCCTATGTTGCTAAATTCCTTTAAAAGTGCATATTTTAACAATCATACAAGTACATGTATATAACTAAACTTTATTACTGTATTTTACTATTGAGGACATATATTTTTTTCTAAGAACTGCATTCTTATAAAGATTACAGTTATTTTACAAACCGTAACTAATGTATCCAATTTGTTATTTTGTTTTAAATCAATCTGTTCTCAGTCAGCCAGGAAGTGATTGATACTTATCTCTAAAATACGCTAACAATACATTTGGCTTATTACTATAGAAAAATTCTTAAATGACCAGTGAGGGGCCTGCCTATAAATGTAAATATTTTCATGTGTCCATCGCATACCAATGTTGTCTTGTATGTGAACACTGCTTTACTACATTGAATTTCATTTACATAATATTTGTTTTGAAAGAATTAAATGAAATGACTATCATCGTACTATGTGTTTTGTCTCGTCATTTTTTTTAATTTGTTTTCTTAAATGGGAAGTTCAGGTTTGGTAGATCACAGTTCTTGTCTGCGATAATGAAGAACTGAGTGTCGAGTTTAAAATAATATGCAAGTTTAGTGGCATAATAAACTTGATCGGGTCATTCCAGAAACGGCTATTATATCAATACGTATGATTATTCGATCTGATAATTACTTGGGGCTCAAATAATCATATGAGTTTTTCAACAAAATTGCAAAATATACTATTGCCATGTCATTTTAAATGTAATTATTATTGCAACTATACATGTCATTGTCAATTGCATTATTTTCCGTCGGCATTTACGGGACATCGTTATCATCAATGACAATGCCTGTGTTAAGCCATGTGATTGATATAACGTTATAATTGTCACTGTCCTCTCCTTTTCTTGTCACCATTCAATGTACATTGCCATTGTAATGCATTAAACTATCTTGTTGGTATCACTGTCATTGTCATCATCACTAATGTTTAAATACATTATTGTTAATGTTAATGTAAATTGTATTATGCTAATGAAACGTCATGCTGTTTACATGACATTGCAATCGTTTTTGACTTATCATTGTTGGAATTGTGTTTACTCATACCTTCTTCATCTTGCATACGTTGATATGGCCCAGATGAACCTTTAAATCCAACACAAGAAAAATAAATATTTCATTAGGTACACTTACTTCATTCACGAACAATTCACGATTCAAAGTGAACTTTAACATGACTAATACGAAGCTAATGATTGTGATCAATGAAACTATATATTGGTATAACCAATCGATCAATATTGTAGAATTTGCTGTAGCAGAACCTTAGATCCTAATGTTTTTAACGTAAGCCACGTCGTTGCAAGTATACATGGCCGCTCCACTTGCTATAACCGTGCCGTAATACACCTGCCTAATAATTGTTCTAAAGGTTAACACCAACCCAATTTTTGATCTCTCCTGGGAATAAATAATGAAGAAGCCTACTTTATCGATGTTATTTAGACACATTTAGACGCATATATACGGTATGCGTAGCTGGTTCTTCCATTATATGCGTAAATGCGTGACACATTGTGCAATAAAATTTCACTTAAAAAGATAACACAAGCGTCTAGAAACATAATGCTAACATATCATTTGAAATTGTGTTGTGATTATGCTAGATGAAATAATGAATATTTGCGTGTAAACAATGACTATCAATTACACAGTCATGTACGTATAGGCACAGCATGCGACCATAAATTCAAAATTGCCATCGCATTGTATAATGCCACAACCTGTCTACACCAACCACTTTACGCCGGTCCCTTCAGTGGTCGCTGAAGTCAGTCTGACCTGCAATTGATCTTAGACTTATGCAGATTAATAAACTAGGGTTATTCAAAGTAAACACATACTTTTAGCAGGCTATTGTCACCGGTGGCAGTCATCTCTTTCTCATAAATTCAATGTGGCCGCCGCAGAAAATATTGAAATTCAAGTACAAGTATATTTATTTGAATAGATAAATTGTGCAAATAAGGATAATTCCTATATCAAATGTGTATCTCCTCTTAGTTTATTCCACGGATGAATAAACAAATGATGATTCCATCCTAGTAAGGATTTTATTAGACATATCATACAGAAATGGATAAAAAAAAAAAACCCAAATTGTGCGAATTCTAACCCGATGGCCATCTTAAAATTTGAGGGTTTAGACGATCACCAAACATTAACATATTCTGCTTGTTTGATCAATTGGCCTTGATTTACCGTAGCTCACCTATTTTCAAATGCTCCTCTTTCAAATACAACATTTTTAACAGAATATCCAATTTCAATGAATGTATTGATATATATCATGGAAATTAGGCCTATGTAATGTGCAAAGATACGTCTCTTTGGATGATAATTTTTTTATTTTATCCAGGGAATATGTTGTCAAGTAAAACAATGGAACACCAAAATGCAGACAACCGCCATATTTGGGCCCTTAACAATCCTACTGCACGTCAGTGTCTGATAAATCGATCGCACTTCCTGCCCGTCATAGCACCGAACAGTCACCACGTGCGCTTTCATATGTGTGCATTTAGAAAGAGCACATAATGAGTAGGAAGGGGTAAACATGTCACGGGTACGTTTTGTAGGCTCATCAAGATGTGCTTCACTGAAACTCACTCGTGGTTATTTCTGTAACAGGTGTGACGTTCTTCTGGAGTTCCCACATTTATCTATACGTGTGCGTTACCTATGTTAACCTTTATCTAGTCCAGGTTGACAAGGGGGAAATGAACACACAATAAGATATTCATCATTGACCAGGTTATCGCATACCCGTTCGTTTATGTTATATACTCCTCTTCACTCACTCGCTACTATATTTGTCATCCTTCCTTCTCTCAGTTCACATTGGTTTCCACAGCCGGATGCTCACTAACAATGACACACGCATTGGCCGTTGTTTGATGCTATGACTTCCTGAAGTGTGTTTTATCAGGCACGTCACCAATTTGGTAAAAACTGACAAAAATGGAAATTAGTCATGGACCCACATTGTTGAAATATACTACTCGATCAAAATCGCGGTATCATTTTCCTTTGTTAAATATGCCCTATCCCGTCTACCTATAGTCATCATGTGTCACCCGATAAAGGAAGGTTGGTTGCTTTTGACAGGTATGACGGTACAAATTATGGCGTACGCTGATTACCTGGTTGGTAGTCCGAGCTATCCTGCATTAGGCAGCAGCTACACACTCCACGGCAGCAGATCCAGGCTGCTGCAATGTATGTGCATAATGCCAATAAGCACAACACAAACATAATGACCAATATCACACAAGATCCAGCAGTAAAGTCAGTGGTTACCTTCTTCAGGAACGAACCAAAATAAACAAATATATGTTGTAAAATCGGTTAAATATCGTTTTAAAGTAAATTTGCCGTTATAAAGGGATCTAGTAATTTTTTAATAATCCTCAACTACGTACCATGAACCTTTAGCGGTTATCACATACATTATCTTATTATTTAATTAATCTTACAAACATGGTTGAATTATATCTTTTTCAGATTTCTGCTCAATGAGCCCCGTCCCCGGGCTTGAAGGGGATAACAGGGGTATTTCAGTTTTGTAGAGAGGGCGTAGAGAGTGTCGAATATTAAAGAACATTCCATTTTAATGGCATAATAAACTTTATTTAGCGTTTTAGTCAGAATCTGTATAGAAATGGCTAAAACGTTATCAATTTTTACAATCCTATGTATCTTGGACCTAAAATATAAGTACGATAATTTTTGAAATAAAATGAAAAAATGCTTACACTTTTCTAAGTGGTCTGCAAATAATTATTGCTGATCTCTCTATTCAGGCATTATTTCAACAAACAATCTCATACATAATTTTGTTGGAAGATGGTTGAAACCAATGCCTGATTACAAAGCTCCTATTTATATTTCAATGGCGTTTTCGGAATGATAAAATGATTTTTACTAAGTCGTTGGTATACCTTTCGAGCATGATGGGGTAATAGATTTTTTTCTTTCGCCTATCCATGCATTTATTGATTCAAATTAAATTCTATACAGTTTGACAAATAATATTTCAATAGTTTTCTCTTTTCCTTCAAATTATACATTAAGACATTAACAATATGTTTTTATTATATGTGGTAAATAATATAATTCTTTTTTGGTTTCTTTACGCAGGTGATCATTGATTTGTATACGAAAATAAACTTCCTTTAAAATATGAACCATAATTGTGTACTTCTTTCATCTTTTCCAGATTGATTTCTGATTACTATCATTTGATATATATGCTCCAGAAAGCTATAGTTAAAATATCATTTATCTTATCTTCTGTTTCAATTTTCAATAGTGTAGATACATGTATTTCTACGTTTATATTATAAACATGTTTCACCATTTGCGTAAAGTTTCTAAAGAATATTTCATTCATTTTGCAATCTAAAAGCGCATGATACAAATCTTCTTTACAGTTACATATTTCACATGTGTCACTGTTGTGTCACTTAATTTCCACAAAAGTAACTTTCTTTTAACTGGAATTAGATTATAAATTACTTTGAAATTAAATTGTCTTAGTTTATTGTCTTTAATCTGCAAAACATTTCCTTTATATACATGTACCCAATCAACGTAAAAATCTAATTTATTTTCCCAATATGATGGGCTTTCAATTGAATTTTTATTTTTATAAAGTAAAGTATAAAATGATTTACTTGATACTTTTTGAATGAGACTTTCATTTTCTCCAATCAAAACTTTTGGCGTTTCTAAACATATTGATTCTTTCACATTATTCATCCATACTCTGGGTATTGCTTTTTGTAATCTAAACTATTCGAACATTACAATTGCATTTGATTTCTTAATACGAACATTTTCTAACATTGTTGATGTTGTAATAAATCTATTATCAGAAAAACATTTGTCAAATAAATTATTTGACTTGAGAACCAATTTTTAAAAAATGTGTTTAGTTTCAAATACTACATATTTATCATACCAGAGAATTTGTTTATCAGAATCAATACTACTGTAATGTGTATTTGTCATATTCAACATAACCCATGCTTTCAAGATTTCTACATACAAATCTGGTATTTTTCCAACAAAGTATGTATTAATCATATTGATATCAATAGTACAATTTAACAACAGTTTCAACCCTCCAAGAGACTGAAAATAAACATTTGAAATCTCTTTCCAATCTCCTTCCGAGCTATCTACTATTTTTCCTAACCATTTTAATCTAAAACTTATTATCAATTTTTTAATTTAATCAATCATTTTTAATCCTCCCTTATGATAGTCTTGAATACAATTTCCCTTTGTTTTTTATCTGTTTTAGAATTCCATATAAAATCATATAAGATTTTGTCCAGTCTTTTTATAATAGGTTGTGGTACTGAACAATACATAATCAAATAAATGACTTGACTTATAAGTAATGTTTTAACAATAAGAACTTTTCTAAAAAGTGTGGGATTTCTTTTTTCCAATTATCTACCATTATCTGAATCTTCTGTAATTTTGTTTCCCAATTCATTCTAACAACCATATTTGTATCATTACCTATATAAATGCCTAAATATTTAACACATCCTTCAGACCATGGAATTACATAATTAGAAGGATCCAATCTCTTTCGTTCTGGGCCAAGCCATTTTAAAATTGTTTTTTCTTTATTACAATGGGACCTGCACCCTTTTAAATTAACTCTAATTCTTCTAATATATATTTTGATGACGATTTTTCCCGAAAAAAAGTGACGTATCATCTGCATATTGCAATAATTCGAATTCCACTTTATCAGCTCAATACATAACACCTTTAATTTGTTTATTTTGTCGTATTTTTTCAGCTAATAGTTCTACTGCTAACAGGAATAATAGGGCTGATAAAGGACAGCCCTGTCTTAATTTCAAAACTTTTTGTTTTCCACCCATTATTTAGCACTAAGCTTTTAACATCTTTGTAGAATATTTTAACCCATTTACGAAATTCTACCCCAAAATTAAAATGTTTCAAGCATTCTTCAATATACTGAAATTCAATGGTGTCGAATGCTTTTGTGAAATCAACCATTATATATGGACCGTTTAGTCCTTTTTCATATAACAATTGAAAAACATCTTGAGTTAGTCTCAAAAACCACTCTGTCTATTCTTTAAATATCCAACCTGATTTTCATGAATTATACTTAATATAACCTTTTGCATTCTATTTGCTAGGACAGCAGCCATTATCTTATAATCATAATTCAACAACGTAATCGGTCTCCAATTATTTAAGTTATCTATTTCACCTTTTTTTATTTTTATAAATCAATGTAATTAATCCTTGTTTCTGTGTTTCTGACATCACATTATTATCAAAGTTTGCATTCAATGGATTAACAAAAATATACTTAATCTCATTCCAAAATTATTGATAGAATTCTATTGTTAAACCGTCTCCACCTGGAGCTTTATTTTTCGTCATTTGAACAATTACTTTATGACATTCTTTGACTGTTATTAAACCCTCACAATTGTTTTTATCAATTTCAGATTGTTTATTCTTTCTACAATCTTTTAAATATTCATTAACATCATTTAGATCTATCTTTTTACTAGAGTATAATAAAACGAAGCTTCTTCATTAAGTATCTCATTTTGTTTTATTATTAGACTATTATCTTTTCGTAGTCTTACAATGTTTTTTTTTCACCATTTTTCTTTTCTAAACTATGGATTTTGTGGAAATAAAGATCAATCAATCATACAATTCTTCCAATTCATATTTCACTCGAATAAACTCTTTTTTAGTTTGTTTATCTATTACATCGACCTCATCTATTTCATTTTGAATCATTTTTAATTTCTTCTCTAAATCTCTTCTTAACACATCTTCACATTTTCTTATTTTGTTCACACTTTATTTTTACCATATTTCCATTTGTCACAAACGTTTACATTCTCATTTTCAATATTTCCCACAATATTTTTAATTTGCCTTTTATAATAATCATCATTAAGTACTTTGTTATTAAATTTCCAATATCCGGGACCTTTTTGTGTGTCTCCTAATTTCAATTTCATAGAAAATGCATTATAATCACATCGTATCGCAGGTCGTATGTCTACTATTAGTACTTTAGACTTTAGATGATTATGTATTAACCAATAATCAAGGCGTGATGCGACATTCAATAATAGATTCCTCCAAGTAAACTGCCTCTTTTCTGGGTTATTCTTTCTTCATATGTCACATAAATCAAATTGTTTAACCAAACATTTCAATCGAGTAGGGGTCTTATAATAATTATTTTTATTCCCTTTAACATCCTTTTGGGTGCAAATAAATTAAAATCACCGCCTATTATCGAATCATACTGCAGCTGCCTCTTTTCTTGTATCCAGTCTGCAATTTTTTTAACGAACTGTTCTCTATTTTTTCTTTCTGTCGGTGCATAAATATTTACAATACATAATTTACGATGATTTACTATAACGTTTATCATAACCGCTCTTCCATCACAATCATAAAAAACATTAGTAATTGTTATTGGTAAAGAAAATGTTTTGGCTACGCATTTAGAGTGGTTTGTTCCACTACAAAAATAACATTTTCCTATCCATTCATTGTTAATAATTTTCAAGAAATTGTCTGTCCAATATGTCTCTCGTAGTAATAGGATATAATAGATATAAAGACTTTAATTCAGCCAAAAACTTCATTTTAGTGTTAGCACTAATCACATTGTAAACAAAGTATGTACGCGGAATGTGTTGAGTGATGATTATGGATTGTGAATGTTTCTTTCCGGTAGCACCCGGGACTCCCCGAACAGTCCACATCTAACTCAAAGATTGTTATATAAAATCAGCATCTTACCAATACATTTTCCATTAGTACGAGTCCAGTATAACCAACAGCAGGCACCATAAGCACAGCACCAATAATCGTCAGTACCATGTACGTTATTATCTGCGATAGAAACAAAATAACAACATTAAGACAACTACGTATTGTTTAGTAAAAGTTCACTTGTAAAAATATTAAGAAATTGTGCAAAATGTGCTGCCGAATCTAACATCGTGCAATACAGTTCAAATATGGAAGATCATAACAGAAGAACCAAAATTAACTTATCAATAGATTATATGCAAACATTTTAAACAAAATCAAATAATTGATTAGTATTGTTGGAAACTGAAATAGCATGAAAAGTGTCTTTCGGAGGAAAGGGGCGCAATTTGGCCCCCGACCTTGTTAGGATTAAGTTAAAACGTTAAAACTTAAGTTTGAACTGAGTAGTCATCCTTTACTGAATAAAGATTAAACTGGTTTCAATATGCTTACAGTAAAAACCGTAATGAAGCAGTCACACCGCAAAACCGTATAATTCGAGGACGTTTTGGGAGCTAGCGGTTTTGACATATATTTGGTGTCGCAGTGGTATCGGAAATATCGGTCTCTTTTTTGTGACTGATAACACCAGTTCTGTCTCTTGTCCAGTTGTCGGTGCTCGATAAAGTAAAAGTTTGGTCTGGTTTAGATTTGGCGGTGTGACTGCAACATTATGATATTCTCACCCAGCATGATCGTTTACGTCTTGTGAGTATCCCAATGAGTCCTGATATTAGATGCTGGATAATATATAACAAATTATATAAATGTTTGAGTTTGTAAACACACAAAAAAGATAAACTAACACACTTTATCACCTAAAAACAAAAGTAGTAATAAGTACATTATGCAAATTAAATTACATGTAATTAGATAGCTCGATCCCTATACAGTCGATTTCGGATTCAATTGAAGTAATACCTAAATTGCTTTCTCAACTATACATTTATATACCTTTCTATCTTTCCCATACCGCATTTAATTTGCTTGCATAATCATTGTAAGCAAAATGTATTTTATAATCTAAAACAGTTAGCCTTTTAAAGGGCAATGAAACTACGGTTTTCGGCAATTATTATCATTTAGAGGGTGAACAGACATTTCATTTTATATATAACTTGGCAATTTTAGCCTCCTGGATCCCATGAAAGCCTTGCGTGAACATACCCGCATTTTACTCATTCTT
>JAUELG010424795.1:0-12745 GCA_031471515.1 Dendraster excentricus | reverse complement strand
GTTGGATAAAGAAACCTGATTTTCTCCCAAATCGAAAAAGTGGATTTAGCGCCTTTTGGAATTAAACTCTTCATATACAATGACACTTTTTTGTTAAGCGTATATCATTGATTATTTGGTGTTGTTTCCATGTTCATGTTTGTTTTGGGGTTAAACAAGTTCATTTATGTTTAGAAATAATAAGCTACAAAAACAATTTAAAAACATATATAAAAAAAACAAAGCAATTATAAAAACAATATATAACATCAGGATGGAACCGGCTCTTCAAATTTCTGTTCGTATTGTAGAAAATATGATGTATGGCCCAAAATATGAATTTCATGACATTGTTTGCATAAATTACCATAGATATGAAGATAAATATGAATTTTTCAAAAATATAAAATTACCATTGTATTATATACACTAAACTTAACATTTTCACGGCGATCGGCCGCTCCACGTCATAGATCATAAGACTGTAAGGGGGAGGGGGGGGGGGGGGTGGGGGCATAATGGCTCCACCGGCTCTTGGATGACTTCAAATAGCCCGGCCCTTTTAGGGTTAATTAAATACAAATATAAATTCCGGAGGTAGTGGTCCGCGGGTGAATGTTAATTGACAGCACCTGAATAATGTATAATTTATGTTGTTGTCATTAAATCAGCCACCACGATCAACGCAGGACCTGGTTCCTGATGGTTGGATGAATGTCACTAAAGATAAGTAAGTGCAATGGTTATTTTCACGTTTTTCCCTGAATTGCATTATTTAGGCATTCTTTATTTCATTTTTAATTTGAAATATGGACAATCTTTGCAATTCAGTCTATATGCGCTGATATCAGATAAAGATGGAATATCGTAACAACTAATTTCAATGTCGAAAGTGGAGCTTATATTGATCGAGTGGTCATGTGGTGTGTCGGGTGGTTTAAAACCAAAAGTAATACATGCTGTAGCTGCGAGGGGAGGATCACAGTCGGTATATTTGGCACACAGACACGCACACGAATTGATCGCTCGCCAGAACTTTGCTCATCTTTAAATTATTCAAGATGTTGACAAATAGGAACACGTTTATGAGAGTTCTTCATTGTAGACGTAAAATGTTTTCCAGGGGATTCAATCCACCTTGACTCATCCAATGCAAAGCTTCACTTTATAGTGCTGCATTATCACGCAAACTACAATACACACCCATGATACATCCAGATACTGCAACAGTTTGGCAGAGGTCGCGAATTAATTATTTGAAACTGATATTTCTTTCCGTTAAAAACCAATACAAACAATTGCCTAATAATTATCATCAAGCATTTAGGGTCGATGGGCCCCCTAGGTAAACTGCCACTTGGTCTAAACCCGTTTCGTCTAAAATCCACTTCATCTACTCTTACTTAGTCTAAACCAATTTCGGCTACAACCGCTTGGTCCATTCTCTGGTTTGTCTAATAAACATTTTGGCTTTACCAATTTAGTCTTATGTCCACCTTGTCCAAACCCACTCAGTCTAATGCCATTTCGTCAAATTACCAGATTGTCTTATATTTGGTTCACCCACTTCGGATATACCAAAAGGCAGTGTATCACTTGGTCTAATCACCATTTCATCAACTTCCCGTTCGGTATAATTTACAGTTGGGTTACTCCCACTTGGGCTAATGACCATATGGTGAAATAATAATTTAGTATAATGATCACTTGGTCTAATGACCAGTTGGTCTAATGACCAGTTGGTGATAACCAGTTAGTCTAATGACCATCTTGTCTAATTACCATTTGGTCTAAAGGTGTGCTTGATATTTGGTAATTCATGCAGTGTAAATGTACACAAAAGAGGGGGCCTGAACATATACATTTTATGTCGTGTGTTACATGATTTGTGTATTTCATTTGTATGAATTTCTTTGTTTTTAGCCAAATATGTCTTAACCCATGCTCGAACCTATGCACCCGTACGAAACTAGACAAATAAATTTCCACTGACTAACGAGTGTAATACAATTGTGTAATTGTATGATATTTTGTGTAATCAAACTGCTACCCTATACATTTGGGTGAAATATTATGTGAATCATGTTTGCCCCACTTGCTCTGTATTCAAATTAATCCTGCTAGCAGACATCGTTTTCGCGTGCTTATGTTGCTTATGAAACTTGTTAGATAAAAGTGTCCTTAGTTAAGCATTAAATATTAAAGTTGCCATTGGGCGATATGTGACAAACTACTTGCCAAACAATTATTTTGTTTTTCTATTGAGGCTGTTGGAGATAGTTGTAAGACCATTGAATTGATGGCTTGATATGCCGCGGGTTTTACGTGTGGGAAGGGGGGGGGGGGGGGTGTTATACAATTTTGTTTTGACATTACGTGATGACTGCTTGTAGTTTTACAAGATTGCAATTCAATATTAATATTAAAGGGAAAGTTCAGTTTTGGATGAGGGGCCGCTACACTGTGAATTTGTTTGTGAGATAATGACAAACTGAGTGTAACATTTGGAAGAGCATAATATTTCAATGACATAATAAACTTTCTTTGATCAAAATCGGTTCAGAAACGGCTGAAATATCCATAAATGTAGCAAGTTTTAATAAGTGTGGGGCCCCACATTTATTAGACCAACCGTTACTAATTAAAAAAAAATGCTTCCTCTTTTTCAAAAATCTTCAAAAAAGTTGTGTAATAGTTGTTGATTATCTCTCTGTCTAATCACTATTTGTACAAACCTTCACATGTACAATAGTTTTTTTGTTCAAAATGGTTTAAACTAATGAGCTTATAAAGAGCGTCCTCTTTATGATTATTAGTTTGTAATGTAATGGTGCAGATTTTGGTTACTAAACTTCAGTTTGACCGAAACTGTTTTCTCTTTACAGAACTTAAGTATCCCTTTAATCACGTTATTTACCAAAAATACGAAAATACGAATTGTAACGACATGATGGCAAAATGGTCAAACGTCAATTAAGCAAATATACAAATTTTGATTTTTTTTTCGATATTAATTTTGCTTTGAGAATCCTTGTTCAACTGATTATTTAAAGGGAGGGTTGAGTATTAGTCAAACTTAACTTTACTAACCAAAACGTGCGCCATTACAAACACCATGCTCGAAAGGTTGAATGATTTTAGAAAACTACTAAAACCAATGTTATCATTAAAATAGACGTTAACACAGAGGGCGCTGTTTTTAAACAAATCCTTCGTTTTAGCCTTTGTTCAAACAAAAGTGTGCATTTAATGTTTTGATCAAAATCCGTTCAAAAATGCCGTGCTATGAAATGAATCAAAACATTAAATTCACAGTTTTGTATGAATACAGGGTAAAAACAAAGATTTGTTTAAAGACAGCGCCCTCTATAGGTTAACGGCTATTTTTGGATGATAACATAAAGGTGATACGTTTTACTTAGTCGCTTTAATTTGTTTATAGGTATGGTTGAGTATCGGTAAGTCCCGATCGAAGTCCCCCCCCCCTAAATCTTTTGCGAGATAATGAAAAACTGACTGTCAAATTCGAAAGAACATACGATTTTAATGACAAAATACAATTCATTTGATCGAAATCAGTTCAGAAGCGGCTGAAATATTCATAAATATAGTTTCTTAAAACGGGTTAGTCACCGGCCATCACTTTCTGATATTTGTGAAAAATTTTAGAAATTTTTTTTTAAATGCTGCAAACTCCTTTAATTAAAGAATGCCGTGCTATGAAGTGAATTTAAATTGTTTAAAAAAAATTCGTTGTTGATATTTCTATTGAATCAAAACATTAAATGCAAAATTTTGTATGAACAAAGGCTAAAATCAATGATTTAGGTAAAAAAACAGCGCCCTCTCGCGTTAATGGTTATTGTTGAATGATAACATGGGTTGTAATTGGTGGTTTAAAGTTATGTATACCTTTCGAGCATAGTAGTTATGACTATTACTTTGTTCTATAATGGTGCACGTTTTGGGTACTAAAATTAAGTTTGACCAATACTCAACCCACCCTATAAACTCTTTGAGCCTGGTGAAGTTATTATTATTACTTTGTTCCATAATGGTGCACGTTTTGGTTACTAAAGTTATGCTTGACCAATACTCAACTCTCCCTTTTTAAATAACACCCTTTTAAAGGATTAACAGTGAAACATTGCAGCGAAAGCATACATCGTAAAAGAATTGTAAACACAGTGCAAGTATTTAATTACTGCATGTAGTTGTGAGTTTAATGACGATAAGGGAAAGGGTAATCACAGAATATACATATTAAAGAACATCACCGCTCTTGAGAGGGGTGACTTATTAAGAAGGTAGTAGGGGTACATACAAAATCACTGATCACCCCATTGTTGACCAAGTAGTTCAACCCGAACACGATATGTTACGAGTCATTTAATGCTTTCAGATTAGGCCATGCATTGTGAGTACCTTTACCGCACTGCTCAAGTGTGTCTTGAGGTTCGGGGTCAGCTGCTCTTGAATCATCCAAATTAATATTGCTAGAAACTGACCAAACAAGCCTCGAACGGACGGATCCCAACAGAAACGACAAATGCCCTCAACTACGAAATACAAATTCCAAACTTATAGAGGTGAACATCTGAAGCCTTAGGTCAAATATTGGAGAACTAGCAAATATTTATGTGGAGAAAAGACCAGCAATTGTTATAGTAGTGGAGACCTTCCTTGATTCCACAGTCCATTATGGAGCTGACAGTAACTCGATTCCAGGATACACTCTGTGCTCCCGCAAGGACAGGACCAAATCATAAGATGGCGGCATCGCTGTATGGTGCTTGGAAGGATTTGCTGTCTACAATTACCCACTGAGAGATCTGAAGACCTGGAATCTATGTGGCTATCAGTAACTCTGTAATCCAAAAAAAAATATTTGTATGAGCCGTGTACCGACCACCTAGCGCAACTAGTGAAATTATTGAATACTTAGACAACAATACTATCCCAAAGGAGACTTTAATGTCCATCATGACGACTGGTTGGGAAATGGTAATACGGACACGGCTGGATGCCTTATGTTCCAGCTTGCAAATGGTCTTGGTTTGGATCAGATAGTAAACGAGCCTACAAGAGGAGATCAAATCCTGGACCTCGTTCTCACCGAAACACCAGCCTCATCAACCACCCTCGCCAACATCGGTACTTCGGATCACAAACCAGTAATAGTAATATTTGAGGTCCCTGGATTCAGAGACAAGCACTACCAGAGGAAGGTTTGGCAATATGATCAAGCTGACTACTGGGGGATGAGAGGTCACCTCTCTTCTATTGACTGGTCTGCATAATTCCGGGACAATGATCCACAGACTGCATGCAGCCGAGTCACATAAATCATCATTGAATTCATGGACATGTACATCTCCAACAAAACTGTTACTAAAAAGACAGGTGACAAAGCGTGGTTCAGTGACAACTACAGGAAGGCTGCCAGCGAGAAACATAGAATTGTTCAACAGGTGAAGAAGAGCAAAACATGAGAAGTTCATCAATGCCAGAAAGTCCTACAACAAGACCGAGAAAGAAGCTAAAAGGAACTACAAAAAAAAAATACTCAAAGAGGACCTTGCTGACAATAACCTCAGCAGTAAGAAGTACTGGAGAGTGGTGGACACACATGCTGGCAAAGCGGCTCACTGAGACATTCCAGTCATTGTGCACAGTGACGAATCTCACATCAGTGCAGGACAAATGGCTTGAGTATTCTGCAAGACATTCTCAGAGAATTATTATCTACCAGACGCAGATGATTACGCTACACATCCTGACCATACCACACCTACCTTAATCGGTAATATTACATTCAAGCCCAATGTTATAAACAGGCTACTGAAACAACTCTGTGCAGACAAAGCAAAGGACCAAATGAAATTCATGCCAGGTTTTAACGGAATGCAGCGCAGAACTTGCAAGTCCTCTTAGCAGACTTTTTAATTTGTGCTTCTCCAAGGGATATTCCTAAGTCAGTGGAAGACTGCCAGAGTTATACCAATCCACAAAAGGGAATCAAAATCTGACCCATTCAAGTACCGGCCTATCTCTCTGCTTAGCATTATCAGCAAAGTAATGGAAGCAGCTTTTAATCAACAACTCCAAAACTACATCTTCCAGAACAACCTGATATCAAGTAGACAGTTTGGGTTCCGTCAGGGCCACATCACAGCAGGTCTCCTTACAATTCTGTCCCAGAGTGGAACAACATCTTGGATAAGGGAAAGGAAGTGTGCGAATTGTGGCTCTAGATATAAAGGGTGCATTTGACAGAGTCTGGCACAATGGACTGCTAACTAAACTAAGATCCACAGGCATCCACGGAAAACTGCTAACATGGCTGCAGAGCTATCTATATGACAGGTCAATCAAAGTTGCAGTATGAGTCCAAGCTTCAGAAGCTTCCTCCATCAATGCTTCAGTCCGCCAATGGTCAATTCTTAGACAATTGATGTTCTCCATCTATATTGACGACCTCGTAGATGTTCGAGAGAACGGGATTTACCTGTCCGCTGATTACTCTACTCTCTACGCCCCAATCCAATCTCCAAAAGACAGCGATTATGTATCAGCTAGCCTCGACAGAGACTTGGCAGAGATGGAAAACATGGGCTCACAAATTGGAGATTACATTCGAACCCTCGAAATGTAGAATAAAGACAATTTTAATGAAACGATCCCCTTAAGAATTAAGACAAGCCTAGGAGGTTGCCAGCTGGAAGTGAAGGCTGAACTTGGAATCCTTGGTAAAACATTCGATTGCAAGCTAACTTGGACAAAGCACATATCGGATATCACAAACAGAGCTGGGCAGAGACTTGGAGCTCTCAGAAAAAGTTTCAAACAAGTTAGACACCAACGGCAGAGCTTACAGTTTACAACGCGCAAGTACGAAGTGTATGGAATACGCATCTCTGCTGGATTAACGCATTGCCATGTACCCTTGCCTTACTGGAAAGTATCCAGAAGAAGGCACTCACGATAATAGGAGTTACTGAGACTGCTGCTGGCTCTCAATTCTCCATCTCAAGTTTGACGCACAGACTTCAGGTTGCAGCAGCGTCTGTTCTGTACAAGATGCAAACACAACATTGCCCTAAAGATCGTGCTGACATGCTCCCTTCGCCAATGGAAAGAAGGCGTGTTATTCGGTTTTGCACATCCATGCCAGGCCATGCCGCATGTCAAGACCCATTTTCTAGACAGGAGCATCGTCCACTCAGCTGTCCGTGCTTGGGTCAGAGCCTATAGTCATATGGAATTTTCCTTACGCTATACAGGTGGTGGCCATCACATAGGTCAGTCTAGGCGATCGATAGACCAAATATGATTTAGACTAAATGGTCAATAGACCAAGTGGAAAATAGACATATTGGTATTAGACGAAATGGCAATGCATCAAATGTTAATAGACTAAATGGATATTAGACCAAGTGGTAATTGTGCGAATTGCATATAGACCAAACGAAAGGTAGCCTAACTGAGAATTAGACGAACCGGTTTTAGACGAAGGAAAAAAGGACACAGCAAGAAAAAAAAATAATGTAGACGAGATGGCAATTGGCCCACTTGGTCATTAGAAGAGTTGGCAATTGCCTAAATGGGATTTAGACCTAGTGATGATTAGACCAAATGGGTTTAGCCGAAGTGAACTACTATCAACCGCCACCTCCTTCTGTAGTCGTTAAACTACAGGCATGTCAATGTGTCCCGTTTAACTAACTCATTGTTATGTCTGGAACATATTAGATCCCCTTCCATCGCCAAAAATATCTACTCCTCCGGTGTTGTTTAACACCTTAGAACTGTAGTCGAAACTAGTGTACATTTGCAACAATTAATGTGCAAGACTCCCCCATAAACATTCACAAAGCGAGAACATTTCAGCAATGCGCTTCGAAGTTGTGAAACATTTGTCATGTTAGCCAGATAAAATGTATTAATCATGTTCCATTTCTTTACCAAAATATAAAATGCAGATAAGGGATGAGAGAGTAACAATTAGCAACATAGGTGGATACTTGCAAGTACCCACTTGGTCCTTTTATATGTTTGTTGGTTCCCCAACTTTTGAACGAGAAGAAGCTGGGAAAGATAATACAGTGGCATAAATAAACAACAGTTGATTTTGACACTAGGAAAGCTAACATTAGTTTTAAATTGAAAATATTCCACCACACGCAATTGGATATTTATATGATTGTATTGTGACAATTTTTCTCTTGTTGACAGTATTTCACAAGTAAGCAACCAGGAGGTCAACGATAGCGATCCAGCTTTACACCAGGCAGCTAGAGAAAACAGCCTTAAAGTCGTCAAACGTCTTCTATCAATGGGAGCCGATGTAAACAAGTGCAATGTTAATGGGTGGACATCACTTCATTATGCCTCAGAAAATGGTAATCTTGATATTGTAAAATGTCTCATCTCGTATTCTGCAAACATAGATCAAGAGGGCAATGATGGCTTAACACCATTGCATGTTGCTGCGTGTAACAATCATATTGGAAATGTAAAGTACCTCTTTGAAAAGGGGGCTAATATCAACAAGAAGTCGAGTGACGGAGACACTCCATTACTGTTGGCTGTCCAGGCAAATGCTTTGCAAGTTGTTAAGTTTTTGCTTTTAAAGGGATGTAACATAGAACAGTGTAATGAATGTGGTTGTACACCTCTTCAACATGCTTGTTGTAAAGGTCACCTAAAAATGGTTAAGTTTCTCATTTTCAAAGGAGCAGACATAGAACAGGGCGATAAGAAATGTTGGACACCTCTCCATTATTCGTGCTGGAAAGGTCATCTTGACATTGTAAAGTTTCTGATCTCCAAAGGAGCAAACATAAGCAAATGTGCAGATGGTGATATATCACCACTTCATGTTGCAGCATCAAATGGTCATTCAAAAGTAGTTACATTTGTACTTAAAAAGGGGGCTAACATAAATAGTATGACCGAAACCGGGAAAACTCCCTTACACTATGCAGCTCGTTACAACGCATTCACAGCAGTAGAGTTACTGTTGTCAACGGGAGCTGACATCAGGCAGGGAGATAAAAAAGGCTGGACACCGCTCCACGATGCATGTAAGGAAGGTAATGTTGATATCATTAAAAGTCTCATTTTTGAGCGAGACACATTGGATGACGTGAACGAGGATGGTGCCACTTGTCTCCATGTTGCAGCTGAGAATGGACATCTTGATGTGGTAAAATTGCTTATTGCTAATGGGGCTAATATCCACAAGCAGTCTAACAATGGGGAACGTCCACTCCACCTCGCTGCTAAGGAAAATTCAATCGAAGTAGTAGAGCTTCTGTTGTCAAAGGCAGATTGCGTAGATGAGACAGACAACGATGGCTCTACCCCTCTTCATGATGCCTGTATTAATGGTCATCTTCAAATTGTAACGTGTCTCTTATATAAAGGAGCTAAAATAAATAATATGAGCAACGATGGTGCGACTGCTCTTCATATGGCAGCTATAAATGGCCAACTTGACATGGTAAGGTTCCTCCTAGAAAATGGAGCTAATATCAACAAGGAGACAAATACTGGAGACACACCATTACACATGGCTGCTAAACACAATGCTCTAAATGCTCTAAATGTCGTCGATTATCTGGTGTCAAAGGAAGCATTCCTGGAACAGGGTAATGACGATGGTTGTACTCCTATCCATGATGCCTGTGAGAAAGGTCATCTTGAAATTGTTAAGTGTCTCGTCTCAAAAGGGGCCAATGTAGATCATGTTAATAAAAATGGCATGACTACTCTTGATGTAGCTGCTTCAAAGGGAAATGTTGATATAATTCACGTCCTACTACAGCATGGGACTGTAAGTCACAACGGGTCCTATACCGGGGATACTCCATTACACCTGGCTGCTCGAAAAAATGCACTGATGGCGGTAGAGCTAATGTTGGCAAAAGGAGCTAATGTAAGCCAGGGTAATCTTGATGGCTGGGCACCTCTGCATGTTGCATGTCGGATAGGACATATTGACATTGTTAAATGTCTAATCTCTCAAGAAGCTGAAGTAAATCAAGTGACAGAGGATGGTGAGACTCCTCTTCATGTTGCAGCCGGGAATGGGCATCTCGATATAGTTCAGTTCCTTCTTGATAATAAGGCTGATATCCACAAGGGAGATAATTCAGGAGAAACCCCATTACATCATGCTGCTCGAGACAGTGCACTCAACGTATTCGAATTCTTGATAGCAAAAGGGGCTAAAATAGAACAGGGTACAAATGAAGGTTGGACACCTCTTCACATTGCCTGTATGAAAGGTAACATTGACATTGTAAAGTGTCTTATATTTAAAGGACCCAACGTAGTTAAAATGACAAACGATGGTTTGACTCCTCTCCACGTTGCAGCTGTCAATGGGCATCTTGATATAATAAAGTTACTCATGAATAATGGGGCTCATATCGACAGGAAGAGTGATAATGAAGACACTCTATTAAACGTCGCTGTTAAGGAAAATAAAGTCAAAGTAGTAGAGCTTCTCTTGTCAGCGGGAGCTAATATAGAAGAGTACAATAACGATGGCTTGATGCCTCTGCATAGTGCATGTCATAAAGGTTATGTTGACATTGCTAAATGTCTCATCTCGAAAGGAGCCAAAGTAGATCAAATGAAAGAGGATGGCATGACTCCTCTTCATGTTGCAGCTTGTAATAGACATCTCGATATAGTCAAGTTTCTCCTTAATAATGGGGCTGATATTCATAAAAGGACTAATGATGGAAACACCCCATTACACCTGGCGGCTCGGGACAATGCACTCACGATAGTCCAGTTCCTGTTAGCAAAGGGAGCCAATATAGCACAGGGTAATAAAAAGGGTTTGTCACCTTTCCAGTATGCCTGTTGGAAAGGTCATCTTGATATTGTGAAGTGTCTCATCTCTAAAGGAGCCAACGTAGATCAAGTGAAAAATGATGGTATGACTCCTCTTCATGTTGCCGCTAGGAATAAACATGTTGATGTTGTTAAATTCCTTCTACAAAATGGGGCTAGTATTCACAAGGGGTCTAATATCGGAAATACTCCTTTACACTTTGCTGCTCAAGAAAATGCACTCAAGGTTGTAGAGTTTCTGTTGTCAAAGGGATCTGACATAGAACATGGTAATGACGAAGGCTGGACACCTCTGCATAGTGCCTGTGAGAAAGGTCATCTTGACATTGTGCATTGTCTCATCTCTAAAGGAGCTAAAGTTGATCAAGTTGATGAGGATGATACAACTCCTCTTCATGTTGCAGCTTTTAACATTTCGAATGGGCAGCTTGATGTAGTGAAGTTCCTCCTGTGTAATGGGGCTGACATCCACAAGAGATGTAATGACGGATTCACTCCATTAAACTGCGCTGCTGAGAATAACGCACTCAATGTACTAGAGTTCCTTTTGTCAAATGGATCCAACATAGAAAAGGGTGATAATAAAGGCTCGACACCCCTGCATATTGCATGTCAGAAGGGTCATCTTGAGATCGTGAAATGTCTCATCTCGAAAGGAGCCAAAGTACATCAATTAAACATGGATGGCATGACTCCTCTTCATGTTGCAGCTTCGAACATTTCGAGTGGTCAGTTTGAAATAGTTAAGTTCCTCCTGTGTAATGGGGCAGATATCCACAAAAAATGTAATGACGGATTCACTCCTTTAAACTGCGCTGCTCGGAATAACGCACTCAATGTACTAGAGTTCCTTTTGTCAAATGGATCCAACATAGAAAAGGGTGATAATAAAGGCTCGACACCCCTGCATATTGCATGTCAGAAGGGTCATCTTGAGATCGTGAAATGTCTCATCTCGAAAGGAGCCAAAGTACATCAATTAAACATGGATGGCATGACTCCTCTTCATGTTGCAGCTTCGAACATTTCGAGTGGTCAGTTTGAAATAGTTAAGTTCCTCCTGTGTAATGGGGCAGATATCCACAAAAAATGTAATGACGGATTCACTCCTTTAAACTGCGCTGCTCGGAATAACGCACTCAATGTAGTAGAGTTCCTTTTGTCTAGCGGATCTAATATAGAACAGGGTGATAACAAAGGCTGGCCGCCTCTGCATAGTGCCAGTAAGAATGGTCATATTGACATTGTGAAGTGTCTTATCTCTAAAGGAGCAAAAGTAGATCAAGTGGAAAAGGATGGATGGAATCCTCTTCACATTGCAGCTTTCAATGGACATCTGGATATAGTAACTTTCCTACTAGACAAAGTGTTTAATATCAATAAGAAGAATAATGACGGAAAATCCCTCTAGATCTTGCTTCTAATGACAAAGTTGTTAAATATTTACGGCCTCATAGTGCTTACGGTAAAACAAAGTAATACAACTTTTAGTTAGACAATTTAAATCAGAAATCATTCTCATTGATTTGCACAAGTAGAATCGTATTTTATGCATCAAAACAATTTTACTTGTTTTAAACGATTCATCACACCCGCACGTGTTTTAATAGCAAGTAAAATAAATTTGTTTAAGGGATCCTTAATTATCACTGGCGTGCTGGGCGGAGGGGGTTTAATTCAAATTGGATGTACACGTGGCTGTGTATATCAGTGTTTTCAAGGTTATCATTGAGACATGATAAGTCAGATTCTACTTTATACCCAGTCAAATATTCCTTCCTATGTATGTACCACTGACAGTAAAACAATGCAGGGGTGAACTTCTCTCGGACGCTTCGATTCCTTTGGGAATCTGTCTTGTGCACGTGCTGTACACGTCGTGCATGCTGTTTTATCA
>JAUELG010424684.1:0-12746 GCA_031471515.1 Dendraster excentricus | reverse complement strand
ATTTATTTATTTATTTCAATATATTTTACCAGGGTGGCCCATTCAACAATATGTTGGTCTCCCATGGGGCCCTGGAAATGATCGTCATTAAAATTTACGCCTTTTTGGCAAGTCCAACAATTGACACAGAAGAACCCACATAAATAGGTGTCAAAGCATTTACCGACACCGCAAACCTATTGTTGCTAAATTGTTCGCATTTAGACTAACCATCTAACAATGTCGAGGAATCCCAAATGCTTGTGGAATTTAGACAGATGGGTTATCATGCAGGCGCTTGTTGCAAGAAAGGGTCATATCTCTAGGACGTCCTACATGTCACAGGATTTTCATTAGACTACGACTAAATTATATGAGATTCCGATTGTAAATGTATTGCTTACACACAATATGTTATACAGTAATTATTTAACATATAATAACTATATGTTAATGTATAAATGTATTTGTAAATAATTTTAAACCATTTTAATTGTTTATGAATAATTATAATTCAAACTCCATTATTTATAACATATAATGTGTGTAAATAATACATTGACAAACGGCGCCTCACATAATTCAGTCGTAGTCAAACAATCATGTGACATTTAGGACGACCTAGAGATAGGACCCTTTCTTGTTACAAGCCCTAGGGCAAGGCCATGACTACGATATCGTATTTAGCCTATTGGCCTTTTGTGAATATCAAACAAGCCTAGCGGACAACGAATTCGTAATTTGATCAACCAACTTGCTTATCGGGGTTTTATGAATATGGGCACAGGTTTATGACGGTCGAGACCGCTAAGAATGGTCTTGAGACCAAAGACCGGCTAAAATTGTCATAAAAGAGGGATTCAAATCCCCGCAAACAGCCCTTTTTGTTCAACCCCCCCCCCCCCCACCCCCTTTGGGTATGCCTATGATAAACACCAGTACCGGCCTCGAATACTTGCAAATATCCATTCTTTTAGCCAAGCATCATTTCCAGATAGCCATATAGTAAACAATTATCTTTGTTGTATTTAACTCCAAGGGAATAGCGGATGATATGCAGACTTTAGAGATTCCTGCTCTCGGGAGACCGATGCACCTCGGCATGCTGTATGACTGCCGAACTGACAAACCTATTCCTGGGATTACACTGTGGGACCCAGAAAAGCTTAAGAAAAACTGTGATGTTCGAACTCAGCAAGGAACACAATGCAACTTCTTAGCATCTAACAGTATCGATGACAAGTCAACTGCTCTTGATATTAAAGCATCGCTAAAGGCAAGTTTAATGGGAGGTCTTGTTGAAGTGGGGGGCTCTGCAAAGTATATCAATGACAAGAAAACAAGCTGTCGACAGTCTCGCCTGACGCTACAGTACAAGACAACGGTAAGGTTTGAACAATTAACTATGAAACATCTCGGCAGGCACAATGTCCAACATTCATATGTGTTTGATCAAGGAATTGGTACCCATGTAGCAGTAGGCATATTATATGGGGCTCAGGCTTTCTTTGTTTTCGACAGGTATTTGAAGAAGGGTGAGAGTGAACAGGAGATACAAGGACAGGTTACTGCAGTCATCAAGAAGATTCCGTGTTTCAGCATAGAAGGTGAAGGCGATCTGAAAATGGATGGTATCGAGAAAAGTGAGGCTGACAAGATTCAATGTAAGTTCTATGGCGACTTTGCTCTTAAAGGCAACCCTTCAACGTTTCATGAGGCTGTAACAATCTACACCCAGCTACCATCAATGCTAGGGGTTTCTGGGGAACTTGCTGTGCCCATGATTGTGTGGCTCCTACCTCTGTCTAAGTTAGACACCAAAGCGGCAAGAATGATCAGAGAAATTAGTCTAAATCTTGTTGGTCAAATCAAAGAAATTTTAGAGGGCTTGGATCATTTGATGACCAAATGTAATGATCTTGAAAAGTCCCAGATTTACACGGATTTCCCCGACTTTGCCGAAAAGGTTGACTTGTTCAAAAAGTTTATCCTTGAGTTCAAGAATGGTCTTCATCAAAAGATCTCAAAAGCACTACCGAAGATTCGGGGCGGGGAAACTGAAGAAAAGGTACTTCTAGAAATAATTTCAGACTGTGAGCAATCCCCATTCAATCTGCGGGAGTTAGAACGTTGGGTGAAATGTCGAGAAAGGGAGATGAATATATTGAAGGCATACATGACAGACTTCAAAAAAGAGTCATTCACATTCATTCGATCTCGCGAAGATCTAGATGAGCGAGTGTTTGATTTCTCACATGATCATGTAGTAGCATTTTCGTTCACCTCGATTGGACTAGAGGATGCATATCTTAAGGTTCTCTCACGCTACCTCAAAACGCAGACTCCTGAACCATTTTCTCCACGATGTGAATGGGTCGACGATAAAGCAATTGTCAAGCAAATGAGGTCCAACGCTAAAGAATTCAAAGAGTTTGCAAAAGCTAATGACGAATCAAAATCGATACTCTTTGTTGTTGTGGGCTTCAATGATGGTGGAGAACCAGCAGTCGAAGGTGGTTCAATATTCGTCTATGATGAGCACGGTGATCTCGAAAAGGATTTCAAACCGCCCGGTGCACCTTCTGAGCCGAATATCATTGAAACATCTCATGATTCTGTAACAATAAAATGGACTGAATCAGACGCTGGCAGTTCACATGTTCAGTCCTATGTCGTGAAATTCAGAGAAAGGCTTCCCACGAGATACAGGATAGGGAATACAGGTTGGTCAGAAAAAAGACCCAAAAAAAACGCCACTAAGGTCACCATAATCGATCTGAAGCCTAATATCAATTACGAATTCAAGGTCGCAGCGACTTGCGAGGTTGGGGACTCCACATTCAGTCGGATTAGTGATGTTACCACCCTCCCATGCAGTCCTCCACATGATGTGAGGAAGGGTTCAGTTTCGAAAACACGACTTACTATGACATGGGATGTACCAACAACGATCGGTGTTGGGGTGAAGGTAGAACAGTACAGAGTGAAATCCGTACCAGTCAGTGACCCTAATCCGGATCTGATATTGAAGTTTGAAAGTGAAGGAGATGATTGTTCTTGCACTTTTGGAGGCCTTAATCCCAACACTACATACCGATTATCAGTCTCTGCCGTATGCTCAGGTGCGGTGAGTAGTGCTTATTGTACACCAGTTGATGTTTGTACAGCACCTGAAGTTAATATTTTTACAGCATCTGCAGCTTATCGGCGTTCGAAGCAATTTCGTATGTTGATCGCAGCTAGCAAACTCCTCAAGAAAGGCAATCCATCGAAAGGTAAACCAGATATATACATGATCAATCTTAGGAAAGGAAAACATGGCAAGCAAGCTAAGTACCATACTTACAACATCGGAGGAGAGATTGTTTTGGGTAAAAGACATGTTGTTGTGATGGTAGTAGGGGCAACAGGTGCAGGCAAAAGCACACTTATCAATGGAATGATTAATTACATCCTGGGTGTTGATTGGGATGACAATTTTCGTTTCAAGATCATCGACGATATGGGGGCAAGCGGCGCAAAAGGTCAGGCTCACAGTCAGACGCAGCTGATCACATCGTACACCATTTGGCGAACAGAATTGTCACAACTAGAGTTCACACTTACGATAATTGACACACCTGGATTTGGCGATACAAGAGGCATTGACAAAGACAAGGTCATCGTTGATCAGATACGTGATTTCTTTCATGATTCGTGCTTGCATCATATTGACCACTTAGACGCTATTTGTTTTGTTGCACAGGCATCCCAAGTCAGATTGACGCATACGCAGAGGTATGTGTTAAACTCCGTTCTTGCGGTTTTCGCCAAGGACATCGAACGCAACATAATGTTGCTGATCACATTTGCCGATGGACAGAAACCATCCATAATAGAGGCATTAAAGGCAGCAAATTTCCCAGAAACAAGTAGGATGTTTACATTCAACAATGCTGCTCTGTTTGCCACCAGAACAGTGGGTACCGAATCCTCAACTACCACTAGTGAGGAAGGAGACGAGGGCGATAGTTTTGTCAAAATGTTCTGGAAAATGGGCACTAACAGCATGACTTCATTCTTCTTATCTCTGAGGCAGGTAAAGCCAATAAGTCTTTCACTCACCCAAGAGGTCTTGAGGGAAAGGCAACGGTTAGAGGCAGCAGTAGAAGGCATACAGCCAAAGATCAAACTTGGATACGCCACGCTTGACAAGCCTCAAGCGGAGCAGCGTATTTTGGATCAACAGGATATAGACGCGCCAAAGAGTCTCACGATTCCAACAGAAAGGGGTAAATTTATAACCAACTGTCTCGACTGTAACAGAACATGCCACTATCCCTGCACAACAGCAGATGACGAGCGCAAGAAAAGATGTGCAGTTATGAATCCTGATGGGAATTGCACTATCTGCGAATGTTTCTGGAACAGGCACGCCAATCAGCAGTTCCAATATACGAAAGAAAGGAAGCCTTACTCGCAGATCAAAACACGGTACGACCAAAAGTTGACTGCTGAAGTTATCACGAAGCATGCAAAAGACTTCCGAATCGTAGAGGACTGTATTTCCGAACTTATCTTGAAAACACACACAAGCCTCCAACGTCTAGATGAAATTGCATTGAGGCCCAACCCTCTCAGCACCCCAGAGTACGTAGATATCTTGATTCAGTCTGAGAAAATGGAGGCCAGGCCTGGATGGCAACAACGTGTTGAGGCGCTGAATAATGTGCGCGATCGTGCGGAAATAATGATGGATATTAAACTGAAGAAATACAATCCATTCAACAAATGTAAAAAGAAGTTCGCAGTAAAGGAACCTTTTGCCTCCATTTTCAAAAAAAGGTAAATAAATAAATAAAGAAGCGTGATATAACAAACAACAGGAAATGCCGATATCATTAACGAACTTTTTAAATATATGGTTTGATGATGTGTAATTATTGTTTAAAGTCTCTGATAGTAAGGATAAGAGCATAAATAATAATTAGACATCAAATGTGTTCATGCCTTATTTAATGTTGAATTATATATTATAAAGACTATCCCACGTTGCTTTGTTTTGACACGATGAAAAAAACCAGTCGGACATGGGATGCAGAAAGACACAGAAAGTCGCTGCGCAATCAAAGCTATACTTAAACATATATAACTTTATTACTTGTTGGAATACGAGTACATCAGTATGTACAATACAGAAAAAACAGTATTGAATTTATGAGCTGTTTCGGTCACAATTTATGATTATGGAGACCAATGTGAAAGTGGACGAATTTAACCATTTTAAACAAAAAGTCCAGGAGGTCAAAGCCAGTACTTAGGTCAAAACTAGGTTAAATTTTACGCACTGTATTTATAGAAATCCTAGCCACCATGGTATCCCTGCCACTGTACTTCAATTGCTGTGGGTCTATTCGTCTTCGATCGATCACGTAGATCTTGTAGGATTATCCGTGCTTGATAGTCAGCCATTACAACAATCTTCCGATCGTATGTTTAGTTACAAATTAATGTTACATCCCTCATGTCATGGACTCAGTATTACACGTATGATCAGTTGTCGAATGTATGGTCGGAAGAAATCCGTGGTGAAGAGATTTGAACAAATTACGTAATTTGTGTCGTATTTGTACGTCCTAAATTGCTCCGAGTGCAGGCAGCCATATTGCACATCGTGTGCGATCTTTCTAAGGAATGAGGAATAGGGATGCTGACAAGTATCTTCCCTCTCGTCCTAGAATAATGCAAAACACAATGTTCGTGCGTAATCAAATAAAAGGTAAGCGAAACCGCCAGCTCACATCTCGTCACGTCAAAATATTGATAGTATCGGCCACAATGTTAGTATCGGTAATAATGGCCCATGTACATGATGTACGTTTTGGAAAAGCTGCGATTGGTGATAATTAAACTAGTATTCTTTCGCTATCTCAATAATAAAGCGAAATTATTTTGGCTGGACTAACACTGTAAGTTAGAGTTTACTTCAGTTCCGGGTTGGCTGCACAGTCCCTTCCACGTTGCATGTCAGTTAACATTATGTATGTTGATTCTTGTGACATGCACACTTCAGAAGGCCGCAGCCGGAAGAAGACTACTCCTTCACAGTCTCCGATATCGTATCTCCTATTTAGGTGATTCAAATTGCATAACACTTAGGGGAAAATGCACTTTGGCAAGTGATGCACATCGTTACGTTGCCGATTGCTGTCTTGGCGAAATCTTGATATAATCATAGCTGAGAATGACCAGTTCTGTGTGATAGCTGTACGATGTTTGTAAGCTCTTTAGGAGGTATTGACGGTTCCTTGCATTATCGATGCGTTTATGTCATAGTACTTTGATGGTGTCGCAATAGTTGTTTTATAAGTCGTGCAGACTTTTGGTGGGGCTTATTTAGAGCCGATTGTTCACTAACCGTCAACATATTAGTGTTGATTTAGCTTGTAAATATTTGCAATTCTTGTCTGTGAGACAGGGACTGAACAAGGAAAAGTCAAACGGAAACTTGAAAAGCACCAGAAACTCAAGAGTGAGGTTACGTGGTCCTAATCTTTAGGCACGCTTGTACGGTGAAGTATAATCTTCACATTACACCTAACAAGGCATTTAAGAAGATATGACACAGCACAAGAGATAGATCTTTTTGGAAAATAGATCTGCGTTGTCACTGTACAAGAATTTGATGCCTATTAAAGGCTATAGGTTGCAATGAACTGATCACGACTATTTCATTCCCAGTATTCACTGCTTCACCAGTCCTTGACTCCGTACTATACTCATTAATATATTGATATGGCGATTGAGCATTCTCTATAACTGCTGCTCCAGTCCTTTTCCACGAGTTTCCCCGTCGGATTCATGGTGCCCAGGCCTCTAGCAGATACTTTTAAACTTTCCTTTTTATAGCATTTAATTACTTGGCATTTAAATGTTTCTATATCGTTCCGTAGATTTAAAAAATAGGTAGCTTGTATTACATAAACTTGCATAGCTGGTAATATCTAAGTATGGAACAATGTGAATGTGAAGCATATATAAATGACTACCATACAACCAACTATCCAGACAATTGGGATTTAACATCAGTTTTTTTTTTCAGCAGAAATCGTTAACATAATTTATATAGTTCCAGAAAACATTCGTAAAATTGATATAATTATAGCTAATGATAATTCAAACTATAATTGGAAATGTAAATGTTTTAACAAGTACAGAAGTAATTATTGCAACGCATATTTGAATATTCAGTGTGTTGCATGTTCATTGTTTAGAGATTTATTTCGATGAATTCATTGAGTTTTGCACATGTAGGCTATTAATGTAGGATGACATACTAAACTTATTTCGTAATAACATTTGTGTTTGCTTTCATATTATATATACCATCTATAGAGGACAAACATATGTATGTTGTTTGGCACGCTATTTTATATTCTATATTTTCACTTTTCAGATGTATTTAGTAAGTTATTATTAAGTTTTACCTACATTTAATCGCTTCTGATATATTCGTACTCACACCGCTACATATGAATGACTCTAAATATTTATACTTTGATGTTTCTTATTTATTTTTTTTTTATGAATTATTATTAAGTTGTTTTTTTGTTTAAGTTATTTTTGCATTTTGTTATATTCTGATTTAGCTGTTTGTTATGATAATATAAATAGTATGTGTGGTGTATAAATCATACTCTTAGAAAGCTGTTTGAACAAAATTTACTTTTATCTTACTTTCAAATACATTGAAAATATTTGTTTCTTCTACTTGATCTTGCTTAATTTTCGATAACAAATACATATTGTCATGAGTATGCATGTTTGAACCTACGATAAACTTTTAAAAACCCTGTAAAAGTATCGTTTAGATTGACATTGGTTGCAATACAAAGTTATGTATGTCATAACTTGCTTCATGGTGCCACTTACCTGCATGTTGATGATATGTATGATTAGTTCATTTTAACAAGACGAGTATATACGAGTAAAGACATTGTGCCTCGCCTTAGATGTATTCTTGTGGGAAAATAATTATTGTGATATGACTGATTGACGAACTGCTTAAAGTTGATAATGCAAATCACTTTTGTAAATTACATAAACAATTACTTCAAATATACATGTTAATACGTTGCTGTGATTTTTTGTGTGAAGAATCGTATTATCATCCTAGAATGCATACGCCATTTCACATGAAGTTTCATTTTCATGTTGACTTTTTATAATGTTGACCTACATCTGATTGCAAGACATAATTGATTTTGGCATTAACCTTGTACATAGCAGGTTATATTACCAGGTTACATGATGTACGTTTGTGTATAATAATTGTTAAAAATAGATGTTTAAAGCGGTAAATAGTATATATGTTATACAATCATACTGATTGAGGGCACCTTTGACATTTGTGAAATACACGCCGATACCTTTGATATATCACATTGGAAGCTTGAGTTGGAAATAGAGATTAATGATTAGCAAGTGTGAATCAGTTCAATCGGTTCGAAACGGCTTGCAAAATAATTGTTGTTTTCCCTTTTCTTCATGGCGTATAACGTTACATAAAATGTTATTACAACGTATTGTTGGAGGTCCATGATGTATTTAATACTTAAAACATTGATAAATTTCTTATAAAGCAATGGAATGCACCATTTCGTAATTAGTTAAATGCACTATGATATAATTTATTTGGTTTATTACATGAAAAATGAGGTCAATCGAATATGAAATTAAATACATACTCTTGTAATTTCTATAGTGAATAGAATATAAAGTAACAACGAAATATTCGCAATGTCATGAATGTATTGTCATTATAATGTTTCGTGCGGTGTTTAAAATACTTGAAGTATTGACAAGTTACTTATAAAACTTGTATGCAAGATATGCTTTTTTATTTACAGCGTGGTTAATACGATGTAAATTTTCGAAGCAAGTTATTTCTATTATGTATATTATATTGGATTATTTAATGTTTCAAACGTTGATAAATGAATACTAATGATGATGTGCATCATGTTGTAATTTGTGAAATGCACTATGATGCCTTTGATGGAAGCATGTACTACGGACTTTGATAACACGGTTCTCTATGTACATTACAAAATAGAGATTATCATGGTGATAAAGTGTGAAACCAAAGTTGAACCAAAGTTTGAACCAAAGTTGATGCAAAACGATTGTTCAAGGTGAACTATTGTTGTCTTAATGGTGTTGGGATATCGCGCTTTTGAAGTTATGTACAGTGCTACATTGTTTTACATGAAAGTTATATTATTGTTTAATGTTGTGGTAAATGTTTTAAACATTGATATGTTACTCATATTTATGAAGTGCAGCATTCTGTAATTTGTGAAATGGACTATGATTCCCTTTTTCACGTATCACATGAAAACCAAGGTTGGTTCAAAATGACATGCAAGATATACTACTGCAATTTCCAATATTAATATTAAGTTACACGGAGTGTTATTATAATGTAGGCCTACTGATATGCATCGCAAGCAGTCCAAGTTGTCATTTAATTGCATATTTTTACACATTGGTGAATAACAGATCAGAAATAGTATGTCAGAATATGTGCCACGTTGTTGTGAAAAGGTATTCGCATAATGTTTGGCATATGATCGTACTAAGTATTTGATGTTGTTTTGTATTTCATATTTTTACAAATGTGTCATATTTCCCCGCTATTATATTAAGCGTTTATTATAATTGAATCGCTCTTGACATGATGACATTTTTAGCATACTGTAGTACACGAGTATACGCTGACGAACGTAAAACTTTGATATTGTGGTATTTGGTTGAATTTTATATTACAAACACGTCATATGTCCACGCTGTTAATGTATTGAGCGTGTTTTGTCATTTAATCCTGTTGGACAATATTGTTTTTGTATGGTACATGATTGTGCCCTAACAAACATCAAACTTTGATCTTGATGTATATGGTTCAATTTGATTTCACAAACGTGTAATATTATTGCTATTATTATCAGGCGTGCAGTGTCATTAAATCGCTTTAAAAATGTTGATATTGCAGAGTATATCAGGAACATAAGAATGCCCTAACAAACGAAATTTGATATTGTGGTCTTTGGTTGAATTTCATCTTACAAATGTGATATACATGTAGCCTACAATTTGCATGCATAATGTGTCATATATATCCACGTTATTATAGTTTGCGTGTTTTGTCATTTACTCGCGTTTGAATGATTGATATTTGCATAATACATGTAAAATTTTGATATTGTTACATTTGGTTGAATTTTATATTATCATGCATATTTTATTGTTTTATATATTTCCACGCTATTATATTAAGTGTGTTTCTTGTATTCAATCGCTTGGAAAATGTTGACATTTGCAGAGTACATTGGTATGCAAGCGTCAAACTTTGATATTGCTGTATTTGGTTGAATGTTTACAGGTTTAGTAAATTATTATATATCTTAAAGTCATTATACTTGTTTGTTGCGTTCAACTGTATAACTCTTAAACAGTTGCTTACAAATAATTACTTTATTTGGTTTTGGTGTGAACTTGGATGAACCTTGAAATATTTGTAATATTACAAGCATAACGACATTTCTAACGAAATACAAAACAGAACAGGATTTCATTGTCATTGTTTGGAACAATGATGTGTTATGTAATAAAGTTGTAGGACTCAAAATTAAATAACATATTTGTTAACATGGTATAAGGTCTTGTATACATTCAGCAAATTAAATCATTAGTTTTATGCGTTGACAATTGCCAAAATACCTACAAGTTGACTTAATCAACATTAAATTAAAATCATGCTATACACCGGTAGTACAAAAACGTTCGTAATAGATATTACAAACGTTTTTGTTAACGCTGGATGAGTAACATCTAAATTGCAAAGGTGTTGAACTTATAACAGTTAACATATTTAGCATGCATTATTAATAATCATATTTGTCAATAGTGGTGATGATGACCACGCGTAGAAAATAATTAATCAGAGCCCACATCAGTTCAAAATGGATTCTCCATGAACGAATGTTCACATGGTTAACGAATTATATAAGTAATATTGGGTGCACATCATAGTGCATTCTTTTCGAAGACGCTCTTATATTAGTTTGAGTTGCCTTTTTCCTCAAAATCTTTATACAAAATATCTATAAATGTGCGTAATTTATTTTGAGAAATGAGATAATTTGGTTGTTTAGTTTTAGCTATGACTTTTGTAAGGCGCTTATACATTAACTAAGCATGGAACTACTTTGCATTGAAAGTCGTCAATATGTATAAGTGACTATTCATAACTTCCATTTTACACAGTTACCGAATCATTATAATATCCATGTACTGTGAGGATGTTTTCCTTCGCTTGATGTGCTGTATCTGTAATAATGAATATAATTGCTTGTATTAGAAACACCAACTCTTTTCGTTAAATTCAGCGTTTTTTAAAGCTATGATATTGCTTATTTCAAAGTAGAAATTACTTATTGGAGACCGGAAAACTCTTCCTTACCCCCTAGAGTTGATTAAGCGTTTGACATATTGAGTATGGGTCTGTACTGTTTGTACTAAAGATTTTGCAAAGAAAGCCGACAGTACAGTTTTCACCAGTAGCATTTTATATTGTGGTTTTATTCAATCATATATGAATATCCTATCAGTTTGGATACACATGCAAACTGAGCAGCAATTAGCATGAAGTAGTATTTTGGATTTATACGTTACTTGAATATTCAACGTCTATCACACTTCCAATTTTGTAAGAACAGTACAGGCACATGCACCTTTTTGTATATGTAAGTGTGATAATGAATGTGTTACTACAGTTAGGAAATGTGAATCAACTTGTTCATTTTTCATCAGACATCCATTAAAATGTATTAATGTAACAAATTGTAATTTAATAAATAAGCTTTGTATTGCTTGATATCGTGGTTTGAAAGGGTAAAATTACGAGATTCTCAGTTCCTTCTTTACGTGTCCATGTATTGAACTTTGTGTACGTATGACATTATTTTTTTTAGACATTAAAGGTAGGGTTGTGTATGATCGGTATGTTCAAAAGTGCCCTCCTTTAATTTTTGCGAGAAAATGAAAAACTGACTGTCAAATACGATAGAACATACGATTTTAATGTCAAAATAAACTTTATTTGATCAAAATCGGTTCAGAAACGTCTGAAATATCCATAAATATATTTTGTAATGAAAGATAAGTCACCGGCCATCACCGAGCAATAGTTTTGAAATTTGTAGAAAAATTCAAAAAAATGATGGAAAATTGCAGTTGATGATATTCATATGTAATAAAACCATTAAATGCACAATTGTGTATGAACAAAGGCTAAAACCAATGATTTGCTTAAAAACAGCGCCCTCTTGCGTTAACGGCTATTTTTGAATAATAACATGGGTTTTACTTAGTCGTTTGAATTCATTTATACTGTTCGAGCATGGGGAAGTTATAACTATTACTTTGTTCCGTAATGGTGCACGTTTTGGTTACCAACGTTAAGTTTGACCAATACTCAACTAGCCCTTTTAAGGTGTAGTACAGTTTTAGTACTTGGCAAAACTTTAGTAACCAAAACCTACACAATTGCATTAAAAACCTTTATACCCCCAACATGCTCGAAATGTAAACAAAAATACAAAATACCTAAAAGTATAAATGCATAGGTTGTCTAATTAAATAATGATTAAACAACTAGCCCTTTTAAGGTGTAGTACAGTTTTAGTACTTGGCAAAACTTTAGTAACCAAAACCTACACAATTGCATT
>JAUELG010424573.1:0-12752 GCA_031471515.1 Dendraster excentricus | reverse complement strand
ACGAATCTACTTCAGTACGTGATTGATGTCTTTCACTTCCATTGACTTGACAACGACAAGAGTTTGTGGCCGTTTTTATGTACGTACTTTATATGATTATTTTTAATTGCCACTTTACCTTTGTGATTATTTTATATGTTTTATGGGCTTCTTCTTCTAGAAGGTTTTACGTTTCGGTTTCGGACTTTAAGAGTCATGGGCGTGGAAATTTACTATGATTTAGTTGAACTTTGTTTATGTCTCTATAGAAATCGCAAAAATGTATTAATTTAATCTAATTTATAAAGTCGTTAACGTTTGCAAACATTTTGTGATGGTATGATTTTTTGATTTCTTGGTTTCCCCTTGAACATCGTTGTTTGCTTAAGGCTTAGGTATGTTGTCTTCGATTCAAAGTTATTTTACTATAGTTTGCACGTTGTTTATCAATACATTAAAGGGAAAGTTGGGTTACGGTAGAGGGGGCGCTACACATAATAACTGTTTTGCGAGATAATGAAAGACTGAGTTTAAAATCTGAAAGATCATAAAATTGTAATGATTGAATAAACTTTATTTGATCAAAATCCGTTCAAAAATGGCTGAAGTATCTTAAAACGTAAGCATTTATTAGAAAACTTTTAACGAATCGATAATAAAAAAAATATGATGCTTCCTCTGTTCGAAAATTGTCAAAAGAAATTTGTTAATAGTCGTTCATTAGTACTTTAGCGAATCACGATCTTTTACGAAACATCACACGTACAAAATTTTATTGAGAAAAGGAAAAAAAAACAATGAGTTTTAGAGTGCGCCCTTATGGTTTTGTATGGCTCTTTTTCAACGATAATAGGCTTTTTGCTTAGTGGTTTGTAACTTTGCATTCCTTTCGAGCATGGTGGAGTAATGAATATTAGTTTGTAGGGTAATGGTGCAGATTTGGGTTGCTAAAATTCAGTCTTACCAACATTGTACTCTCTTTACGCGAAATCAAATATCTATTAAGTTTAGCATTCACCATTTTAATATGTATCATCCACATTATATTACTGTCGTAATTCATTAGAAAAATTAAAACCAGGTTTTAACAGTGCTATTATAATTTAGTTTGTTCACGTAATTATATTCGGCTTTAATTTGTATAATTTATTTTTAAAGTATTGCTAAAATGTACATGCACTCAAAAAAGGTTTGCAAAGAAGCTACTAAGCTGAGAAGCAAAACAAACGTTCTGGTATAATCATTTTAATTGAATGCTCTACTCTGAAAACAGGATGGTGAAAATTACATACAGTCGCAACATACAGGAATAATTAATGATACTGTGCATATGCCTTGGTTTTGATTATCTAAGTACACATAATTGTATTAATTCATCATCCACATGATGCATTTTACTTTCAATATTCATGCAAAAATCAACATTTGTTTGTGCATTAACTTATGTCGTGTAATTATTTCAATATTTGTTTTACACATCAGATATGATAACACCCATAGTTTTCTAAAAAATGTACAGTATGTACTATATACATATCAATATATTATGCAAATGTGTACGTACATAGACATACGCATTGTGTGTTTTATCTCTACACTGTTAAATGAATAATTAATTATCTACACCAATTTAAATATAAACAGTATAATCAATGTTGAATCCCGTCCAGCTTTTGTGAAATACGTAGGAGAGACAATGTATGCATTTATATATTTATTATTTCAACTGCATTTCCGTGTATGTTTGACCTGCTTAATTTGTATTTGCATCTATTTATACATGTTCATTACATATTCTGATACTCATTTAATTTGATTAGAACAAACAGGCGACATAATTTTGCAAAAAAACTAATTAAGCGTATTATTTAGTAAACGAGTCTCCTAAACGAGTCCCTTAATTTCAAAATGAAAGTATTAGGTACATGTACAATTACGTTTAACGAAATGTATTATATTGCGACGGAATAATCATGATCACAAAGATATGTCAACGAATAACATACAATGGTTAGATGTACATCAGTGGTTTAACCATGTGTGTTATCATTGAAATAATGTATTACATCATTATATCAAGGATGAATGACAGACAATGCATATACATATTAGCATCTTATTTACAAGGTTGTGTTCATTCAAACCGAAGCCATAATTAACTCAAAATGGATTTAATGACACAAACATCGAACAGTTTAACAGAATGACTATTAAGATTTGTTTCAATAATATGCGATGGTGATAAATGTTTCATAAACTGTAAAAAAAAACAAAATAATTATTTATGCATGCGTGTGTGTGTGCGTGTGCATGTGCGCGTGCGTGTGGGCGTGTGTGTGCGCGCGCGCGCGTGTGTGTGTGTGTGTGTGTGTGTATGTGTGTGTGTGTGCGTGTGTGTGTGTGCGCGTGTTTGTGTGTGTGTGCGTGTGTGTGTGTGTGTGTGTGTGGGCGTGTGTGTAATGTGTTTAGGTGCGTGTGTGTTTGTGTGGGTGTGTGAATATTATAGAAATGGGATTCATAGCGATTTACACTAGACATTGATATCGAGTTACTTCTATACTTGAATAAATAAATGCTTTTTAAAAATAGCATACATTGTTTTACTTTTGGGGGGGTTGGGGGTTTTAAACGGAACATTTCAAAAGTCATTTGCACGCTTCATGTTTACGCGTCACTATATGTTTTATCAACATGATGCTAACGGTGCATAATAATTTACATTGCAGATCCGTGTGTGGGTAAAAAATGTTAAAGTCATGATAGTTAGATGATTCAAATTAGTCATCCCGGAAAACCTGACCTAGATCTGTGTTTGATTTTTAACTGGCACTTTATGCTGCCTGTAGCAGTTGTAACAACTTATTTGCATTTGCATTCATGTAGATACACGCGGAGGTCTTGGACCACGTAGCAGAAAGTTAAACAATCGATTGTAAATCACGATAGATTGTTAGTAAGAATTTCAACCAATCAGATTTGCGCATTTGGTTATAATAGATTGTTCTTATTGATCTCATTCTACAACGAGGCCATACAATCGTTAGGAAGATTATTGAGTAAAAATAATATTTATTTTGGAGGGCAAATAAGTATACACAAATCAATGAAGGTTGCTTTAGTCGAAGCAGATAATGATTCAAAGCTCTTCCCCGTATTCGATAAATAAACACATTTTGGAACTTGCGTAATAACTTTTAAAGAAATTAAAAGGAGCCATTGTGATCGAATGTTCGCATGCTTTTGCATGCGCAGTGCACCTTTCTCGGTGGAATTATACTTGTTGGCTTGCAGCCGATATTGTAGGATGGCTGTATTAGTATTCGGTCATGAGCACAGTCGGTGTTTCTCGCTTAAAAATTACTTTGTTTTGTATTATACATAAGATTATCTTTGAAGGCTTTCGAAATGTTGTCTCACTTGTAAAAAATATTTTAATGATTGCAGATTTACAGTTGTCGTTACAGTAAACATATATATCGACATGGTAGCGTATCATCAATTAAGCAGCGACCAAGTATAAGCATTGCCACAATGGCTGCTGTTTCTTTTTTGATGGTGTATGTAGTTGGTTCATCGTTGTAAATGTAACTCAGGGGTACGTCATCTGAAACTTCATATGGCTGCAAAATGTTTGTCTCCTCCTTGATTGCCATGGCGTTGAAGCTGGTCCCGATCTCTTCATAAGGCTTGCAATCATCTCCTCTTGCAGGCAGCTCCGGTGTCTGGTTGGCCGAGAGTGCCAAGATCGGAATTTGGTCTTTTCCACGATCAACTCCTGAATGATCCCCGGTGTCAGGGGGTGCACTGACACTTGGAAACGCTGCGTTTGTTGGCTGTGCTACCACAGAAGGCGGGTATGTTGCATTATTTGTGTTTGCTTCTCTGGTACATCGTCTCGCTAGCCGTTGGTTCCGGTTGTAAATGCCAAGTCTTGTACTTCGGGTACGCCATGTACGCCGCCGCGCTAAAAGATAGAATCCCGACATCATGCTACACAGGAGTACCAAAGACAGCGTTACGATTCTGATTATGAACACTATGTCCTTGGCACTCACTTCTGCGCATGAACTCTCAAAAGATGGACCGACCGGGCATGTGTCGCGTGAGGATTGAGATTGGTCCGTACCTGATGACAGGTCGGAAATTGTAGACACAGTGGGGTTTGTTCTGTCGTCGGTATGTCGTGTAGTTTGAGAACCACTTGCCGGTATTTTAGAAGACACATTGTGACTCACCGTACTTGGAGTAACTAGTTCTGTATAGTTTAATACGAGAGATTTGTTATTCGAATCGATGGAGATGAAATATTCACCGTAATCAGTGCCCTGCACAGGAGCTTTGATACTGAAGGAAAAACATTTCAGCCCACATAGTTCAATTGTAAAATGATCTTTTTGTTCTCCTTCCGTTCTACACCATATGTAACACGAACTCGGATCACATCCTAATTGGGAAAAACATTTCCCAATTACAGCTTTGTCGTCAGCTCGAGTAAATCTGATTCCATCAGACGCCTCTAAGTAAACATCTGTCGTGCATTCTACACGGACAACAGTTATGTTCGTTTCAAGTTCAGGGCGTCTATTGCAATCAAATGAAAGCGCAAAACATGACTGGAGCACTAGAATCAGGGACAATACTGACAATAAAACATCCATCTTGCTTCCAAGCCTTCTCGGTCGCTCCTTGAACTTATTTGCAAATGTGGGTTTTTTTGGCCAAAACCATCCGTTTGGCAATGTCAATAGCTTACTTGCTGAGCTTGGTCGACGACTTCAAAAAGACGAATGGGGGAGTGCAATTATAATTATGATTAAAGTATGCTTTGCTCGGACTAGTTGTCATGTAATAGTAAATTTATGTTGTCCTCTTTAGAACGTAAGTCAACGAATCTACTTCAGTACGTGATTGATGTCTTTCACTTCCATTGACTTGACAACGACAAGAGTTTGTGGCCGTTTTTATGTACGTACTTTATATGATTTTTTTTAATTGCCACTTTACCTTTGTGATTATTTTATATGTTTTATGGGCTTCTTCTTCCAGAAGGTTTTACTTTTCGGTTTCGGACTTTAAGAGTCATGGGCGTGGAAATTTACTATGATTTAGTTGAACTTTGCTTATGTCTCCATAGAAATCGCAAAAATGTATTAATTCAATTTAATTTATATAGTCGTTAACGTTTGCAAACATTTTGTGATGGTATGATTTTTTGATTTCTTGGTTTCCCCTTGACCATCGTTGTTTGCTTAAGGCTTAGGTATGTTGTCTTCGATTCAAAGTTATTTTACTATAGTTTGCACGTTGTTTATCAATACATTAAAGGGAAAGTTGGGTTACGGTAGAGGGGGCGCTACACATAATAACTGTTTTGCGAGATAATGAAAGACTGAGTTTAAAATCTGAAAGATCATAATATCTTAATGATTGAATAAACTTTATTTTATCAAAATCCGTTCAAAAATGGCTGAAGTATCTTAAAACGTAAGCATGTATTAGAAAACTTTTAACGAATCGAAACTAAACAAATATGATGCTTCCTCTTTTCGAAAATTGTCAAAAGAAATTTGTTAATAGTCGTCCATAATTACTTTAGCTAATCACTCTCTTTTACGAACCATCACACGTACAAAATTGTATTGAGAAAAGGAAAAAAAAAACAATGAGTTTTAGAGTGCGCCCTAATGGTTTTGTATGGCTCTTTTTCAATGATAATAGGCTTTTTGCCTAGTGGTTTGTAACTTTGCATTCCTTTCGAGCATGGTGGAGTAATGAATATTAGTTTGTAAGGTAATGCAGATTTGGGTTGCTAAAATTCAGTCTTACCAACATTGTACTCTCTTTACACGAAATCAAATATCCATTAAGTTTAGCATTCACCATTTTAATATGTATCATCCACATTATTTCACTGTCGTAATTAATTAGAACAATTAAAACCCGGTTTTAACAGTGCTATTATAATTAAGTTTGTTCACGTAATTATATTTGGCTTTAATTTGTATGATTTATTTTTAAAGTAATGTTAAAATGTACATGCACTCAAAAAAGGTTTACAAAGAAACTACTAAGCTGAGAAGCAAAAACAAACGTTCTGGTATAATCATTTTAATTGAATGCTCTACTCTGAAAACAGGATGGTGAAAATTACATACAGTCGTAACATACAGGAATAATCAATGATACTGTATATGCCTTGGTTTTCATTCATCTAAGTGTACAAAATTGTATTAATTCATCATCCATATGGTGCATTTTACTTCCAATATTCAAATCAACATTTGTTTGTGCATTTGTACACGGAAGTCTTGGACCCCGTTGCAGAAATTTAAACAATCGATTGTAAGTTTCGATAGATTGTTCGTCAGAATATCAACCAATCAGACTTGCGCATTTATTGTTCTTATTCATCTCATACAATCGTTAGGAAGATTGTCGAGTAAAAACGTTTGTTTCTTTTTGGAGGGCAAATAAGTAAACACAAATCAATAAAGGTAGCTTTAGTCGGAGCTAATAATGCCTCAAAGCTCTTCCCCGTCTTCGATAAATGAACACATTTTGGAACTTCCCTAACAACTTTTAAAGAATTTAAAAAGAGCGATGTTGATCGAATGTTCACATGCTTTTGCATGCGCAGTGCTTCTGTCTTGGTGGAATTGTATTTGTTGGCTCGCAGCCGATATTGTAGGATGGCAGTATTATGATTCGGTCATGAGCACAGTCGGTGTCTCTCGCTTAAAAATTACTTTGTTTTGTATTATACCGAAGGCTTTCGAGATGTTGTCTCACTTGTAAAAAATATTTAAATGATTGCAGATTTACAGTTGTCGTTACAGTAAACATATATATCGACATGGTAGCGTATCATCAATTAAGCAGCGACCAAGTATAAGCATTGCCACAATGGCTGCTGTTTCGTGTTTGATGTTGTATGTAGATGATTCATCGTTGTAGATGTAACTCAGTGGTAAGTCATCTGGAACTTCATATGGCTGCAAGATGTTTGTCTCCTCCTTGATTGCCATGGCGTTGAAGCTGGTCCCGATTTCGTCATAAGGCTTGCAATCATCTTGCGGCCAGCGCACATTATTGGAAGCACCACGTCGTCCTCTTGCAGGCAGCTCCGGTGTCTGATTGGCCGAGAGTGCCAAGATCGGAATTTGGTCTTTTCCACGATCAACTCTTGAATGATCCCCGGTGTCAGGGGGTGCACTGAAACTTGGGAAAGCTGAGATGGTTGACTTTGGTGTCACACAAAGAGTATCTGTTGCCTTCTTTGCATTTGATTGTCTGTTACATCTTCTTGTTTGTCGTTGAATCCGGTTGTTAACGCCCAGTCTTGCATTTCGGGTACGCCATGTACGCCGTCGCGCCAGAAGATACAGTCCCGATACGATGCTGCATAGGAGTGTCAAAGACAGTGTTAGGATTCTGATTATGAACACTGCGTCTGTGACCGTCAATTCTGCACATGAACTCTCGACAGGTGGACGGACCGGGCACGTCTCTCGTGCAGATTGAGACTGATCCGTTCCTGATGAAAGGTCGGAAACAGAAGAGACAGTATGGTGAACGTCGGTACTTTGTCCTGTAGTTTGAGCACTTGTCGTTGTTTTAAAGAAAAAGTTTTCACTAGGCATGCTGGTTGACGGTTCTTGGAGTGTAGTGTTTGTATCTGTAAGATTTAACGCGAGGTGTTTGTCAGTACGATTGATATGTATGTAGTATTCACCGTAGTCAGTTTCATTTAGAGGATTTTTAATAATGAAGGAAAAACATTTCAGCCCACATAGTTCAAATAAATATCGTGTGTCACTTTTCTTTTTCGTTCTACACCATGTGTAGCAACTATTTGGATTGCACCCTAATTGGGAAAAACAATATCCTACAGTTCCGTTGTCAGATCGAGTAAAATATATTCCTTCTGATGCCTTCAGGTATTCACTAATCGTACACTGAACATTGACAGCAGTTCCGTCCGTTTCGTTTTCGTGATGTATTTTGCATTTAAACAACAACGAAAAGCATGGCTGTATCACAATGATCAATGACAACGCTGCAAACAATACACCCATCTTGCTTCCAAACATTATTGATCGTTTCTTTCTTGGAACTTAATTTAAAATTGTCGGATTTGAATAAACCGTCAGCGCGACAGTACTAACCTTGCTAAGCCTTGTCGACGACTTCGAACGAGACGAATGGGGAAGTGCAAACATAATTATAATAAAAGCATGTCTTTACGTTTATTGCTGGGATGACTATTTCAAGTAAAAATTAATTATGTTGCCCTCTTTAGAACGTAGTTAAGGAATCTACTTTAGTCCGTGATGTATTTCTTTCACTTTCATTGACTTAAAAATAAGACCAGTTTTTGGTCGTTTTAATATACGTACTTTATGGTTTTTCAAAATGGCACTTAACCCTTGAAATGATTGAGGGAGCTTCTTCATCAAGAGGTTGTACGTTTCGGTTTCTGAGTAATGAACGTAAACGTGTTGCGAAAGCCTTGTTCGTAAGAGTGTATTTTTTATGACATTGGAAATAGTGATATGTATTTCCTCGTACCATGCACATTTATTAAACATGTCTTTTGCAACAATTTACGGACATGAAAAGTCACCCAAATTATTATTGAGAATATATTCTGCTTTTATATACTTTTACTGACCAAATAATTGTTTATAGCAGTAGTTCCAACGCCTAGTTTAACCCCAACTTTAGTTTGGTTCTGAGGTACATGTCAAGTATGGAACCCACACAATTCACAATCACATTTGTGCACGGAGCACGGAGTCTATATAACAATCAATGGGTTGCATTGGCGCAAATGACCACGGAAGACCATCATCATCTTAAGTACTGGTTAGTGGCAAATGGGGGAACGAACATTAATAGGGGGTTCCCGTGATGTATTTCTGTTTTAAATGTCCCGTAATGTTTTATATTTTTGTGTTTTTTCTTTAAAAAAACTGGGGGCACATCCCCCCCCCCGTAACTACGCCACCTGTTATGGTTAATCTACATTGGATGGGACATACCTACGCAACCACATACTTCTCATTCATTGTATACACAACTAACTACATGCCCACCAAAAGTTGGTTGAGGACATTATTATGGAACCCATGACCAGAACCTGGAGTATGCGATATTTCACAGCACTCACTAGATACACGGGTTCTAAAACTTCAGAGAATTTGTTTTTGTTTGTATGTGAAAAATCCACTCGTTTATATTTTTGAAACAAAATGGAAATTTGAAAATCCGTAACCGGACTCATGTTTTGTTTGTATTATTATTTTATTTTATTTTTATTTTTTTGTTAATGCGAGCAAAAGAAGGTATGGGAGAGCAAAACAATTTTGAGGATTTGGACAATGTTAAGTCCCTTTAAACAGTATGGCGGGCATGTCAGCATGGTCGTGTATGGCCTTCTCTTTTGTATGTTAGTCAACAAAACTCCTTAATCCCTGATTTAATTGGTTCAATTTCAACTAAATCGCAATAGCTTGCAGTTGTTTTATGCATGCTTTTAATGGAATTTGATGCATGGTACTTCACTTCTGAGAAGTTATGGTCTGTATTATAAAATTCATTGGCCCATCAATTTCTAAAGTATTGCTCACGGTTTAGTTTTATGACTTTTGTTTTTTATGTGTGTTCTTTTGTTTCTTCCATTGACTATGTTGATTAATGTGTTTTGTAATGTATGAAAGTATTGTGTGACACGGTAACGTTCGTTATTGACCGATTATCCAGTTTAAAAATTAAATTTGCAATAAATTTAAGTGATTACATTACTTTTCTGAAATGTTTATAGTGACCCTTTTTAATCAATTCGATTTAAAATAGTTGTTTCGATTTGGAATATAGCTAGGGTGATTAAAAAAATATTTGAGAATCGATCAAAATGGTTACATTGCCAGAAGGCTCTACACTAACTTTTGTTTCACTTGCCCAGTCTGACAAGTACAATTAGGTTTGTCCAATTTTACTTGCCCGAATAGAAATCTTACTTGCCCAAAATAAAAAGCAAAGAAAAACATAAGAAATATCATGTTCCTACAAATATATGAGAATTCCATGTTATAATTAACTGAGGTTTAACTAAAAAGGTTTGCCACATTTTGAGGACCGTATTGGTAAAATTACATCACACATGTCGACTGACTTTTTTTCTCCAAGACTTTTTAAATAAGCATGATGATGATAATTTGATTGAATAATATTCAAAACATTTTCGCTTCTATTTGACAACTCAAATGGTAAAATCAAGGCATTTATTTTGACACAATTTTCGTCTATTGGACTTATTAACAAGCATACTAACGATTATTATTTCATTGACCAATATTGAAACGTGTTTACATCATTTTGAGAACGAAATCCGTAACAGTCTGGCCTTTTTTTCTACTCATTTATTGTCTGTCGAACTTACGAAAATGATTTTATTCGTTACGTTTTCGCTCCATTTTAACATTGCGATCGATAACGTAAACGGTATAATAAGGGCATGCACTGTTCTCAAAATAAGCGAACAAAGTCACGATAATGCGTTTTGAGAATATGACGCAAAATTAATCTTAAACATCGCTGTCTTCATCGCAAAATAAGTGAACAAATTTACGATAACGCGCTGCAGAATATGACAACAAAAAATATGAAATATCGCTGTTTTCATTGCAAAATTAGTGAACAAAGTGACGATAATCGTTTCAAGAATACGACGCAAAATGAATTTGAAACATCACTTTTTTATCGCAAAATTAGAGACCAAAGTTACGATAACGCGCTTAAGAATATGACGCAAAATAATCTAAAACTTTGTATTTATTATATCGCAAAATTAATGAAAACAATTACGATAATGCGCTTCAAGAATATGACGCAAAATAAATCTGAAACTTCCATATTATCATCACAAAGTTAATGAACAAAGTTGCAATAATGTGCTTTGAGAAATGCGGTTTTATGTCAGTTTTAAAGCTCGGACGATAAACAGTCGAAATGAGTGACGTAATTTGCGCTAATTGTAACACCGACGGACGATAAAATGTGTCTAAATTATTTCTGCAGTTGCGTGATTTTGTAGTTGCCCGATCGTGCAACTAACATAGACATTACAGAATTTAACTTGCCCGAAAGGATATTTTACTTGCCCCGTGCAATCGGGCAAGCGTTATTGTCGAGCCCCTTTTGATGTTCTTTATCTTGAATAAGTATGTTGAAAAGGAAAACAATCACACATTCACTTGTCATGCTGAAATGGTTGAAACACATTTTGCCACGAAATTTTGTTCAAAAATTACTTAGGCTTGTCAATAGAAATGCATGTTATAGTAAAATCAGTTAGTCCAATATAAGTTAAACCAATAACAAAACCAAATTCAGAGCGATTGGTATGGTTGTCTGCTCTAAATTATTATCCGGGGCGCATACGAACACACAACATACACCATAGCAATCATTGACAGATCAACATTATCAAAGGAAGACAGAAATGACAATATTATGCAACGTTATAAATCTTTCCCTTGCTTTTAGAATGAATTTAATGTAAAGTAATTTGCAGTGTTTCTATTTAAGTACATACAAAATATAAAACTACATGTTTAAATGCTAAAGTTTTTAGCTTGTATGTAAATAATATCTACTACACAACATTATTTGCGTCCGTTTTGCTATAATTATGTTAATCTATGTGCCATAATGTTACAAACTACACAAAATCGTAGCTAGGGAGGTACGTATAAGTATGTTATAACAAATGCTACATTATCATTGTTTAATGATGCATTGGTGTTATGTTATTTATTTCAATGCCTTTTTAAAATCATGTTCTTGAAAAGAGAGTCAGTCCTAAACAAGTTAACATCAACCACAATCCACACACATAATTATCATATAGGCTACCCAACTAGAATAGTCAAGTTGTCTTTATTAATTAATTCCAATTATATGAAACTTACTGTAGACTTAATTATCAAACTGTTCATTACCAGGACTGAGATTATAACTTTGCAAATATCTAATTTAGTTATTGGAAGGAACAAAGTGTACATTGTGCAATACGACTAAATGTCATAAAAGTGAACATTGAACTACCAATTTGTTTTAATTTGTAAAGAATCCAAAAACACATTATATTTACATTATTTACAATCAAAAGCTCCTATAGTTTATACAACAACAAAGGCTTAACCCTAAAAAGGACAGTCTATGTGCGGTCTTCCCGCGACCGGGGGAGCATATTGCCCCCCCCCCCCACACTTAAAAATCTAGGAGCGATCGAACGCGTGAAAGTGTGCACGCATGATAAGTAAAGTGTTTATAATACGATGGTAGTGATATTTTTAAAAATTCATTATCTTGCATATTTATGTTAATTTATGCATATAAGATTTAAAAATTCATATTTTCAGCTATTATTCATAATTATATTGTTCATTATAAACTCTAGTTTTTACTTCATGTATTCTTTAGAGAATTGTTGAATGATAATCCCGATAAACAAATCGGAAGATCCTGGTTCTTTATTATGTTTACATTTTTTTAGAATGTCTTTTGTTTTTCCTTGGTTTTATTTTTAAGGATGTATTTCATTGTTGTTTATAATACTTTTAATAATAATTAATCTATTCGGAACCTTTAAAAAAACATCTAAAATGTAAATGAGACCAAATGCCCATCATATTTAAATAAATTAACATATTATTATGATAAAAATATTCCTTTGGTTCGAATTAAGTTAAATAAAAATAAGGCTAAGA
>JAUELG010424462.1:0-12755 GCA_031471515.1 Dendraster excentricus | reverse complement strand
ATAGAATGGCCCCTTCGGTTTCTGTCAATTTTGGGTTGAATGAAGTCCTCATGTTTGATGTCCAGGTTTCCGTTCAGTATCTTTAGAAAGCAGGTCTCGACCTCCTTTACGCTGTGGATTTAGTATTTGTTTTTGGTAAGTGATTAAATGTTCTTTTTTTATGTCACACAAATAGATACGGTATTGTACGTATATCAACCGCATTCGCTTTCTAGAGCAGTGACAAGGGTTGTCCTGTTTTGTGTATTCAGGTAAAATTTCATTGCTTGTCTCGACCTATTTTACCATGTGAGTTTAGTATTTGTTTTTTGAAAAGTGATATTGCTCGTTTTCGCTTTTGTATGTCACGTAAGTGAACATGATCGCGATATCATGGATATAATGGACCCACTGCGCTGATTATATGTAATTTATAGAATTATTGCGGGGTATTTTATATCTTTTATTAGCCAAGTATTGTTCGTGTATGTGTATGTATGACACAAAATTTAACATGAATACATTTTAGTATATATGTATTTATTTAATTATTTATTTGTTTTATTTATTTTACTGGTTATCATTGTTAATCATCTCCCCACGGTAATAGGATACAGTGCAAAACATCACACATTTAGTGCACCATTTCCACTCCCTGGGAAGCATTCATTCTCAAGCAGCTCATGGGCTATGAAAAGTTAGTTAACATAAAAGCTTTCATCTCATACTGGGTCCCCAATGTACACATGGGTAGAGAGCAAGAACTTGCGGATACAATATTGTATTGCTAAAGGACAAAGGCGTGTATGCTTATTTATAGACACATGTTCCAGTAACTTGGAAAGTTCTTCTATTATTTTCTACAAATAATATTACTTAGATAGGAATGTGTGTCTTTTGAATAACCATTATGTATAAAAACAAACAATTTTTTTTGTATTTGTAAGTAGATATTTTTTGCTTCATTTATACAAATAACCGATTGGTAGTGTTTTGTAAAGTGTTCTTATTTTTCAATTGTGAATTGGTTTCTTTTCATTCCTCCATTTTTTTTTCTGAAATCACAATTAAAAATATAATTGAGTTTAGGAATAGGACAAATTAAAGTACATAATTCATGAAGAGTAAATAACATGGATTCAGAGGGATTGCGACGGCCCATTCAGTGCCGTCTTTGTAGCGATGGCTGATGTTCCACGGAGTTCCTCGACAACAATCTCAGTGGCGTAGTACGGGGGGAGGGGAGGGCTTGTTTAAAAAAAAACGAAAACATACGGGGATTTAAAAAATCACAATAATGAGCAGCAGCAGCAATAATTAATACACTTAATATGTTCAAGCGTGCGAAACCCTAGAATTATCATTAAAGTGCTTTCCTTCATAAGGCTTATCATAATGAAAGGTCCAAATAAAGAATACGCAAAAGCACTGCACGCGTATCTGTTCATGTATGTGTGTGGTTGTGTGTGCGTGTGCGTGTGTTTTGCGTGTGTGTGACTATAGATAGATAAATGCTTTTATTAATATAACTGCACATCGTAGCCCGAAAGCTAAACTGGATACAATTATACAATCAAATACATCATATAAACTTAATATGCCATTACAAGGCACAATAACATAATAAAATAACTAAACAAAATGAACAGGTTAAAAAGGGCGTCAGCATGGAAAACGCCAAGAAAAAAAGGCGACTATGCATTTGAGCAGCCTGTATGGTTGGATGATCTGTGCTGTAAGTATGTTTATGATATATTTATGTGTGTGTCTGCATGATTTTTTCCTCCGTATTTAATATGGGTCTTTAAAATGAGATTATGATTAAAGTGGCGACACATCAGGTTTGTTCGGAGCTTGAAATCCAGTCATAGGGTCACAAAGATCATTCAACTGTGGAAGTAGGGAAAATATTGTTTTATTTATAATGTAGGTATGCCACACTTCACGGAAAATTTATGACGGGAATGCATAGTTAATTTGGATATGATTAAAATGGTCCATCGGTCATTTAGAAATCCATGTAGTTCAGGGAATTTGAACCAAATGACATGATATCACTGGAAATATATAGTGTTGCACTAAATAAGAAAAATAAATCTGAAATGATATGAATGATTTTACAAATGAGAAACTCTTGTTTAAACTTAGAGTGGTTTTGACCCCAAATTAGAAGATTATACCTGGAATTAAATGTTTTGAGCGTAGTCATACGATTTGCTCAAAATGAGAAGACTAAATATTTAAAAAATGCAGAAATGCAGAATGGCAAATTTAAAATATTTAATTTGTTTTACAATAAATTGAGACACGCACAAACACGTACACAGAACATTTGACATATAAAAAGTATAAACTTACATGAACATTCGGCAATAAGAACTTAATATCATAAACACATACATGTATCACCTACGAAGGTTACACAACTCTCTTCGCCTACTTACTCGAATATATCAAAACACTAAACCAGCTTCATTGCATACACAATACACGTACACAAGCACTATGATTCATGCAATTTGTGACAATGTATATTAGATACCAGACAGCACAGTAAAAACAAAACACGCTTCAATATAAAGGTACAAAAACTAAAAGAATCTCACATGTCACAAATATACCCACAATAACTCATGTACAATCATAAGACAAATTAATACATTGTACTGAAGTGATAAAGCAAAGATAAGACATGGCTGATATTGTTTAAATGTTCATGTTATTTTATTTACACCATCGGCAGGGATACATTAAAGGGAGGGTTGAGTATTGGTCAAACTTAACTATAGTACCAAAACGTGCACCATAACGGACAAAAGTAATAGTAATAACTTAACCATGCTCGAAAAGTTTAAATTATAAAAAAAACTACGTACTGTAAAACCCATGTTATCATTCAAAAATAACCGTTAACGCAGAGGGCGCTGTTTTTAAACAAATCATTGGTTATATACTTTGTTCATGCAAAATTGTGCATTTAATGTTTTGATTCAAAAGAAATATCATCAACGACTTTTGAAAAACCTTTATAGATTGTTTTCATTTTTTTTTCTAAAAAGTCTGAAAATATCACAAAGTTATGGCCGGTAACTAACCATTTTGAACAAACTATATGTATGGATATTTCAGCCGTTTCTGAACCGATTTTGATCAAATAAAGTTTATTTTGTCATTAAAATAGTATGTTCTTTCGAATTTGACAGTCAGTTTTGCATAATCTTGCAAAAGAAATTTGGGTGCACTTCGGTGTTTACCGATACTCAACCCTACCTTTAAGTCTGGAGGCTATGAATAAACGTCTGATTTTCATGTATATAACTATTTCATGAATGAAACTGTGAAAAAAAAAGTTTCCGCGGGATTCAAACCAAAAGGATGGAATTCATAAAAGAGGTGTTTATGAGGCTTGTACTAACCATGGTTTGACCAAGGACTGCATCCATGGAAAACCATTTGTACACTGATTGAGAAAAATTGTAAACTCATTCCTTGTTAGCAATGTTGATTTACAATTTATTCTGTGAATTCCACCCAAAACTCTACATCACGAGACAGATGCGATACAAACCTACCATATTAGGCTTAATATTTGGAAAATTTACATCAATTTATGTACAATTTTGTTTGTGTGTGTGAGTCATCAGGGCATTTATTGGTAAGAAATAAAACGGAATTAAACATAGCATGACATTATCAGAAAACATACTTCTCAATGAGAGCCATTTTTTTATCAAAAGGATTGCCATGACATTTCAAACTGAAGATATAAACCGAGCACAAAAAGTAACTTCACCCCTAGATTATCGTTTCACGCTGTCATCTTACCACAATACTGGCACAGTTGTTATGTTCAAAATATGCGAAAATCAGAGATATTCATTACTTTATGGCTGAATGAGCACATATTTAAGACAAAAATTCCCAATTCAAATGTCACAATGTATTGCGCATGCCTGTACATTTATGTGAATCAGCACATGTTGCGGAATGCTGTTTAATATTCCATTCATTATCAATTGTTGATGGCACATGTGGTAAAATGCATACATTGCAATTGTAAAAAAGTATTTTCCAAGTTTTAATAATTTGTAATGATGATAATACTTTTGCGATTTTTGAAATATGACTGTTATTTTGTTCTGTAATGTGTGCTCACTCAACCATGGATTAAGGGTTACCTCTTATTTTTACACATTATTTGTCCAACTACCACATGGATATATTAGCATGACGAAACCTTGAAACAAATCTTTGTTTTGAAATTATGGACAATTTCTTAGGGCTGAAGTTACTTGTTGTGTTCGTTTTTTTTTATGACATTGAAACTATTTTAAACTGCAAAAATACAAAACAATACAAAAATATTATGCACAATTTGGTTAAAACGATTGTTTCTCGTTGTATATTATGGATCTAGTATAATATTGTCCAAACCAATAAAACTTCATCAGACAGCTGCTAGTGGTTGTCTTATTCACGTTTGCATTCGTATTTCCAATACAAGCAAGAAACAGGTTTCGGTTTTTGAATTTCCCCTTTGTCAGAAAGATACTTGCGATTGAAGATTCAGAGTTTGAACTATCAACTATAACTGCGTACATAGTCAGTGCAATAGGTTCGCACTTTGCATGAAAAACATACATAATGTACGTGTTGGTTATATATACATATTTGACCACTTTGTCATATTTGTTACAAGATATAGTTTAGCAAACAATCATAATAACATTAAACAAACCTACTTCAAAAATACATAAAATTATATTATATTCAATAGTTTGTTTTGAAGGTCATGAATTTATTACATCATTAGTGTTAAAGTTTTTTCATTTCATTGTGTGCAATCATTTCCACTTTTCGATTAATTTAAAGAATCGTTCTGAAAAATATTGATTAATACAAATTTACATAATATGACTTTTGTGTTTAAATGAATTGCTCTTTTGCATTTACAAACTTTCCCACTATATAATCATATTATCAATATAATTAATCAGCCTAACTTGTAACTAACATGACATTAAATCACAATAATATAGCATTTATTTAGAAGATCAGGCTCATGTATTCAAACGACAAATCATACTTCCTCTACGAATTTTACAACCCTTTCATGATAATATAACATAAGACCTGGTATCTATTTGATACAAAGTATTTTTTGTTTGTATTTCAGTTAAATGTGTTAATATGATAACACAAAGATGAACGTTTTTCCTCGTTCGTGTGAATGATGCATGGAAGATGAAAAAAAAAAACACTTCCGCTAATGTTAGCAACCTAAAGAATATTATTTCATTTTCAGGAAATGCATCTACCCGAAGATCATTGGTGTGGAGGAGGGGATACCTGATATTCTAATCCTCGCATCATGTAGGAAACCACGTTGAACAGATTTCCACCACCCCGTCACCCTTTACTTACTGCACCTAACACGTAATAAAACAAAATGGTGAACTAGTTTATATACATTATTTTGCTAGGATCCATATTTAAGCAGGCGATTGATACGATTTTAGAATTTTACCATCATCTCTAAAAATGTATCTTGATACATGGTTGAGTATGGTCAGACCGTATTGGCCAATAAATGTCTAGATATTTATAATAAATGTTTTGATTATCATGCTTTGTGAGAGATTCTGTTGCTGATGCTCAATGGAAATGCAACACAACAGTGATAATGTATACTTGAATTGCTCAGGAACTATGAATAAAAAGTTAACATAACATGAGATGAGTGTATTATAACTGTAGTTCAAATAAAATACACAATTGATTATACAGACATAATTTCAAAACTAATACAGGCATGTTATATTTTGTTTGCACAACATTATCAAGTAATTTTATATTGATATTGCTACGGTATGAATTGATACAATCTCTAAAAATGCTTATTATTTAAACCAGCATGTTATTAACTGTGAAATAATAAGTTGCGATTCTTTATTAAGCGATCCGATTTGTGTTAAAATACAATACTACGAAGTGTACACGTAATATATACACGAGTTTGTATAACGATGTGTTATGGTTTTATTTACGTATTTAGTAATATATTCATTGACAATAAAAAAATATATATATATACACATGTTGTCTTTTACGCATGGATGAAAACAATCACTATCATAGTAAAATATGTACATGAACTTGTGTTTAATATTAGTTTGCTTACTGCACCTAACACGTAATAAAAACAAATGGTGAACTAGTTTGTATACATAAGTTTGCATACATAAATTATACATAAATGTATTTATATACATAAATTTACGCTTTTAGTAATATATTCATTGACAATAAAATAAAATAAATATACACATGTTGTCTTTTACGTATGGATGAAAACAATCACTGTCATAGTAAAATATGAACATGTACTTGTGTTTAATATTAGTTTAGTTGACAATTACATAAACAAATAATTTACGAAATATGCGATGAAATAAAACTAACCATTCTAACCTAACGGTGATATATTATTTGATTATTAATTGTATGACTACACAATTGTAGTATGCCCTGAACATTTTTTAACACGTGAATTAATACCAATAATTTTGTTAAATATACTTGCACAAAATACTTATAATACAATCCGGTTTGAAAAAAAAAACATCTCAAAATACACCAATGTCAGTAAAAAAGATTTATGTCCACATTTTATTTTTCACTTTGTATGTCAATCTACCTAACTTATTTACATACATTCCCTTTGTGTGTGCACATTCACACGATGTCAGTACAACGTTAAACACACATCAAATTGTCAATAATGTCAACAGGAGTATAGTCCGACGATAGTAAGATAACCTTTTAGTGCCTATAAATGTGAAGGACCGATTTACAGAGCACATTTATCATGTTGTTACTGTGCTGTTGACCTATTCGTCGATAATTTATTCAATGCATTAAGCAATTTATTTATTCGTTTTTATTTCTTTTTGAATTAAATACATAGCCTGCAAGAATAACGTAAAAAACATTGGACTATTGTTATTAAAATAACACTGGACAGGTACATAAAATTAGTAGTATTATTATTCATCATTGCATCTACTGTACAACATACGCGTGATATAAATTGCCTTATCATGAAAAATCAAAGTAAAACATCACGCTATCAATCCACTTGCATACATAAATTATACATAAATGTATTTATATACATAAATTTACGCTTTTAGTAATATATTCATTGACAATAAAATAAAATAAATATACACATGTTGTCTTTTACGTATGGATGAAAACAATCACTGTCATAGTAAAATATGAACATGTACTTGTGTTTAATATTAGTTTAGTTGACAATTACATAAACAAATAATTTACGAAATATGCGATGAAATAAAACTAACCATTCTAACCTAACGGTGATATATTATTTGATTATTAATTGTATGACTACACAATTGTAGTATGCCCTGAACATTTTTTAACACGTGAATTAATACCAATAATTTTGTTAAATATACTTGCACAAAATACTTATAATACAATCCGGTTTGAAAAAAAAAACATCTCAAAATACACCAATGTCAGTAAAAAAGATTTATGTCCACATTTTATTTTTCACTTTGTATGTCAATCTACCTAACTTATTTACATACATTCCCTTTGTGTGTGCACATTCACACGATGTCAGTACAACGTTAAACACACATCAAATTGTCAATAATGTCAACAGGAGTATAGTCCGACGATAGTAAGATAACCTTTTAGTGCCTATAAATGTGAAGGACCGATTTACAGAGCACATTTATCATGTTGTTACTGTGCTGTTGACCTATTCGTCGATAATTTATTCAATGCATTAAGCAATTTATTTATTCGTTTTTATTTCTTTTTGAATTAAATACATAGCCTGCAAGAATAACGTAAAAAACATTGGACTATTGTTATTAAAATAACACTGGACAGGTACATAAAATTAGTAGTATTATTATTCATCATTGCATCTACTGTACAACATACGCGTGATATAAATTGCCTTATCATGAAAAATCAAAGTAAAACATCACGCTATCAATCCACTTGTATAAGTGTGTAATTTTATATATAGTACCCTATGCTTTGGACATATCGAAATAGGTTGAATGTCTTACTAACCTCACTGAGAGACAATTACATAATATGACTTGCCGAAAATTTGACCACAAGTTATCTTTCATTACATTTTATTAACTTTTATATGGCTTATGCTAATAAGTTAAAATATATGTTTGCATGTATGTATGAACGCACAATATCTGTTCATATAAATTTTTTATTTCTGTCAATGATGGAATTAATAAATATTGGCTCCTTGCTTTCTTAAAAAAAGACATAATTGCCCAGACATCGATTAGTTTCGATCTGGGTTAATTTGAATGCGAGTGCACATCCGATTGTGCGCACTACACCTCGACATTACTAACATCAGCTACGAAACATGATTACTTTACGAAGTTTCAACCAGAACTCAAGGGGTTACAAAAACGATCTTTTTAAAATCACTATTTAAACAAAACATTGCCTGCACAATAGATTATTTTAAAAGGTTGAAAGTAATGAATTTAAATACAAAGACCTATGAGTTTGAACGTTTTTACTCGTCCGTATTTGACGCCATTATTGCTTAACAGTCCTAGCATAGCACCCCAATTTGCATCTCATTAACACCGCACCGTTTGAATTCGTATCGGACTTTTACGCACGTGCAAGTGTGTGTTTACAAAAAGTGAAAACTTAGCATCATGTTTGCATCGCGTAACGACATAATATCGCCTCAAAACTTTCCATTTAATCTACAATTTACTCAAGCTTTACAATGATCCAAGAAAAATGAAAGTTGATGGAACAATTCATGAGATAACACAATTTTATGAAATTAGAGACACAGAAAACATACAATCTATTTTCTGACATATCCACGGGCGGTGTGCAGTGATGTCGGTCTTTCCCATGCCTATTTGCGAAGGTTCAATGAAGCTTCTCCGAAAGTTTTAGCTGGGATTCACGAACAGTTTTTGAGAAAATAGCTATTAAATTTAGTTTAGCTATTAATTGGAAGTTTGTAGCATGGGCGTCGATATTTACGTAATACCCATACATCAGGGGCGATGGATGAATGGATCATTTTCCCCTTATCAATGGGTATAAATTACGGATCGCCGCCCGCCAGCGCCGTGATGACATTCGTTCGCTGCGAATACATGTGCGCGTTGAAGCCAATAGCGATCAAGAAGTCAGCGAAAACCTTATGTTACTGTCGCATCTTGAAAATGAATACGTGGGACTACACGGTGCCTTAGACAGACAGTGTGGTTTTGACATGGTCAACTATTTTTTTTCTGACATATCCATGGGCAGGCGAAATTGTTTCTTGAAAGTTCGTAAGATATAGATTAAAGAATATATGCCGATTCGACAATTTTGTTCATGATTTTAAAATGTTAAAGGGGTAGTTTAGTTTTGGTAGAGAGGGCGCTGCACGTCACATTTTTTTGGTGAGGTTATGGAAAACTGAGTGTCGAATTCGAGAGAACATGCAATTTTAATGGCAGAATAAACTTTATTTGGTCGAAATCTACCCAGAAACGGCTGAAATATCTATAAATGTATTTGATTTTATAATTATTTGGGGCCCAATAATTAGATGGGTTTTTCAAAAATGAAAAAAAAATGCTTGGACTTTTTCAAAAATTTTCAAAATTGTTTTTTAATTATTGGTTTATGATTGTTCTAGTAAATAATTATTTTAGTCAAACATCACATGCATAATTTTGTATGGAAAATGGTTGAAACTGATGCCTTTTTAGAAACGCCCTCTGGTGTTCAAAAAGGCTCTTTTTGAATGATAACATGTTTTTTACATAGTCATTTTGCACGTTTGGATACCTTTCGAGCATGGTGGAGTTTTTACTATTAGTTTATAAGGTTACTGTCCAGGTTTGGTTACTAACGTTCAGCCTTACCAAAACTAAACTACCCCTTTAAGGATTGTCTATTGAAAAGGTTTAATTTTGAGAAAATTCGGTACCGAATTTTCGTCGTTTTCGTTTTCGTCATTTATTAGAAAAATTTCACATTTTCTTGATCAAATTCTAATTTTGAATACATTTATGAAATTATCTATCCACACTTAATTATCATTACATTTTTGAGGTACAAATATCTTTAATTTTTGACAAATTTGTTTGGAAATTGATTTACTTTATTTTGCACCGTAGGGCCGATTTTGTTTACTTTATGCAAATTAGCCAACGCAGCGACGGGATTTTGTCGGCGTAATTGGTGTGCTAAGCCGAGACTGTTATAAAGACCGCCGTTGCTCAATCTTCATCCAGCACACTTTCCTTAGGTTAATCACCCCGTCCCACAAAAAAGTAATAATTAGCCCTTAATCAGCCTACATGGTTAAACTAATGGAACACCCTCAAGCGTTTCAGACGACCATTAAAGTATTTGCTCGCGGAACCAAAGTACATGCATGTTTTGTCGTAACTAGTCTTGATTCGACGTCATGGGTGATGTTTCAGCGTGTCTCATGCTCTCCGGCATGTCCGGTGAATTCCGTATGTTCCCCTGTCTTCTAGGTTTGATAAAAATGAACCAGATGGAGGCGGAGACAACCACCAGATTAACTAACAAAGATAAAGCCAATGGAACGGCCAAATCCATACGTAAGTTGCCATCCACCGTCTTGGTCGTGTCAGTAGGAGGCAGTGTGGGCGCTGGTGTGGACGATTTCCCCAACGGTTTATATGGTGCTTGTGAAGTTACGTTAAACAGTGTCAGGTTACCGTTCCTATCTAATTCATAATATTCACACCTTACGCGCTCGTGATATTCAATACAGCAATAAAAACGGACGTTTAAATTTATTACAGTACGTTCCCTAATCAAATGGGTTTTAGAAAACGTAAATTCTTTGAATTGTTTTCCACTAGAGGGGTATAATTCATAGGCATAAAATATTTCACCCGTTTTCCCATAAACTGCGAACATCACATATCGCCAATATTTTACCTGTGGGGCAGTATATGCAGGAGTACAAAAAGGAACTTGTACAGTTGTATGAGTTTCGAGGTTTTCTTCAAATATTTCATCTTGAACAATTGGCTGAATAACAGCAAATACTTCTACAACGAAACGTGGTTGTTCTTGGCCCCTTTCCAAAATATTAAGTAAATACATTTTTTGGTCAAGGTTAGTAATGGGCTTAACTGATACATTAACATATAAAACAACCTCTCTTATTTTGAATGACACTGACATTCGGTCTCGCCGATCTGGGGATTCAAGCATGTCCGTATGGAATGCTCCATCCGTTCCATCATTTACGTCCGAATGTACGTAGAATGGGCTAGGTTTGTCAGCGTACTGTAGGGACCACCAATACGCCTCCAGCGGTGTGTCTGGATCCAGAGCCTGTGAGAAAGTAATGTTGGCGTCCTCACCTTCTTTGAAGTTATACTTCTGCCTTTCACAGTCGACGGAGGTGTACAAACAGCCTGCGATGATTAACGCGAGTCCCCATCGGATGTCCATACTGGATCCTGTAATGTGGACATTTAGAAGTTTTGCTTGATTAATAAAACAAAAAAAGCAAACAAATACAAACCTTTTAGAAAATTATATTGAATAATTGATCATATTTATTTCACGCATGTGGCCAGTTCTGTTATTCAGCATTTTGAGTCGTTGTTGTAGTAAAACACGTCATTCGTATTTTCTTTTATGAATATTTGGGAGAAAAAATGAGTGTCGTGGCATTCTAACGAAAGCCATTGCTTGTCTATGCTCTATTGACTGACTCGTCATAGTAGGGGAGGAATAGGGGGGTCCCATGCATCCAAAAGATATATTTTTAACCCACATTTTTGTAAGCCTGAATATGTCTTGTTACAAAATTTTGATGTTAACACGACCAAATCGTGCCCCATGGGTGTGTTTGGCGGCCATCTTGGACACCATGTTGGATTTCAATAGAAAAAGGTGTAACTTACCTAAATATTAAATAACGAGACGTGAAAAGAAAATCGAACATGAATGTAGGGGTAGTTGGCAACGAGGGATTTTGCTGTCGGGAAAATCACGGAATGTTCCTTTCTGAATTTAACATGCTATTTCTTTGAAGAAAATATGTCCCTCAAATACGTCTCGTCTCGGGACTTATTTCCTCTTCCCTCAATAGCATATAAAATCCTCGGAGTGCATGGAACATTCCTTGTTTTTCTTTCGGCCACCAGTTAACAACTCTATAATGTAACACATTTGTAGAATAAAGGGAGAAATTGAAATGCAACGTACGATCATGTCTTTTAATATACAACACTTTGTATTCACAATTAAATAAATATAATTTGAATGCAATATTGTATTGACTTGACTCCAAATAAGAAAGTGGATCTTTTTTAAATACATATGAAACATAAAAACTAAGTTAATATAATGATAATGCATATAAAACTAACGGCATACAACTGAAACCATTTCTGTAATGCACTATCAAGATTTATAGGCAACATCACCTCATTGGGCCATTGTCGGAAATTGACATAATGCCAATATATCACAAAATGACATGGTGACGATGTTGGGCTAGTGGACATTTTAACCTCGAGCCAACCACGATAAACCGAATATTCGGCCAACAACTTATGACATCGGCCCGACGTCAGGTGGCTATAGCTGGGTATATATAACATATGAATATGTCATGAATGTATTACTTTTATAGTATAATTATAATATTCAAGTAAACAACAGCTGCACTGCTATAC
>JAUELG010424351.1:0-12756 GCA_031471515.1 Dendraster excentricus | reverse complement strand
TCAATATGACCGGGCAAAAATCAATATGATTTGCTTTGGTTGTTTTTGTTTTTATATATTTTGTTTGTTTTCTGAGCGGGCATATTGAAAAAGCTAGTCTAGAAAATGCCCGCTAGTCTAACCAATCAGATTGCAGGATTCTCGATGTGAGGTATATAACATTATGTTATTATAACCAGTCCCAGTAATTGTTGCATTTAAAGGGCACTACTACCCAAATATAATATTCTTATAAACAAAAGGTAACATATTCAGCATAAAAAATTCCAGAAAAAAATAATAACTGGCAAATGCATCAACATTGTACGAGTATAGTAAAGCATCTATTCATAAGTCTTAGTATATGAGACTAATTTGTCAAGAGCCAACGAATCACCCAGGATGTTATCAAATTTAAGCATACGCGTGAACATTTTGACGCTCTCGCAAATGGTTGGACAGTACGGAACCAGGAAATAGTAGTGGCAGTGTAAATTAATTGCTTTGCTCATCAAAGTTGGGTATTACAAAATGCCCAAAATGGTAGAAATTTTAGTCCTGTTCCATGAATTTGTTGACCAATAAAACAGCGAAATTTGTATGGTTCGTAAGAATTGTTATCTCAACTATCGATCTTAAAACCACCCCCTTTCTAATTCTCCATCACATCGAGCTGCGCCTGTATTGCGCTCCTACTGACTTGTTATTTCAAGAGGGAGAGGGTTGTTTCATCAGGAAGGTTGTGGTGAGGGGGTGGGGGGGGGGGGGGTGGCGGGAGGGAAAGGGAGTGGAAGTATGCGTAGAAGATTGTTCGAAGCCGAGACCAAGTACCTTCACAATTTTCAATGCCAAGATCAGGACCGGTCCAAATGTTCGATGCCTAGACCAAGACTCATTGGTTGATAATCCTGTAAGCGGCGGATGAGGAGGAGGTGAGGGGTAGTTGTGGCAAATTTCGGAGCCAAGACCAGCAACTTTCCAAAGTCAGAGCCTAGACCAGGTCTGGTCAAAAATGTTGCGGCCGAGACCAGGACCCAGTGGTTTATAATCCTAAAATCGGGGCGGAGGTGCAGCAGCTATTCGCACACAGAGCCAACTCGAACCGATCCAACTAGTGTGATCTAACAGTTTGTAATTGTCAAGTCTGAAGCTGCACTTTATTGGACGAATAAAAAGAGAAAGTTTTCAATCAGGCGAGAGTCTGCTCTCTCATTCGGAGCCGATTTCACACATTGAAACGGCTTTGAATGATCTCCAGTTGTTTATTGACCGGCAAAATACTCAGCTTAACCGACTGGCAGTCGGATCGGGTTGAGTGGGCTATGGCATACATTGGATATATGCAATCCGTTATATTTTTGCGTTTTGTTGAGAACCCTGTGTGGGCTATATAAGATCAAAGAGCTGTTATATAGCTGGAGTCACAACAGATTCACATACTAGATTTCGATGCCGCCACTGTAAAATATGCAGTGAATGTGCTCATTTGAATGGGACCTGAACTTAACTTGCAGGTGGAAAACACAATGACGTTTCCTTTGATTACAAACGCATTAGCACTTTTCAAAGAATGATGTGCTTTGTTTTATAATAACTTTTCGAAAAACCCGAGCTCAACTAATTCGAGTCCTTCTTTATTATAGACAGCAAATGCGCGCAAAATTTTTTTTTGTAGAAATTTAAATATTCATGATGAAAATGTACGTAGTTGGCATGCGTTGGCACTATTGCGACGTGTCTTATCAATTATAGTGATATCTCAAGATTATTATGTGTTAATGTCAAGTGTCGGAGAGTGGATAAACAGATTCAAAAAATCATATTGATTCAATATATATCTGGATTTTTTCTCAAAATATCTCAAAATATTGTAATTACATCTTTTGCCGACGCGTCTATCAAATCTACCACTAATCATGCAATAGTCACAAATAAATGAAATTTCGTTGAATTATTCTGAAATTCAAAAGTCGTCAGGAGTTAATTAGCAAGTCGTTGGTTTCACTCGGCGGCATCAAAGATCGAACTTCAAATAAACTGCAATGCCCCACTTCTCCTTTTGTTCGCCTTTATAATAAAGACAGTGATTAGTGACCGCTGTGACTCCATCCATGGTAACTCCTTGATAAAACCGAGGATATTCAGTTCGGCGTGCAAATGCTGGAATATCTCTACAAAGCTCATAAAGCGTCTTAGACAAGGAAAGCCAACTATTAATGTATTCAACAAGCTGCCTAAATTTGCCTAATAATATTTACAACACTGTATTAATTTCATTTCGTGTCTATAGATCTTATTGATGACTGCGAAGGAGACCCTTGTAAACACGGCTCCTGTGAGGATGAGGTTAACAACTACACGTGTAACTGTCAGGATGGGTGGGGAGGAACAAACTGCACTAAAGGTAATCAAATTGTATATTTCAAATCCAATATAAACAATAAATCTGTAAAAGAAAACTGAACGGAGAAATCGACATATTCTACAAAAAAATATGTTTTTACCACTGTCTTTGACTAAATACAATAATTTCTTATGGTCTCATTATTCCAATACATACGAATATTCCCGTCGTCTCTTTTATGCATAGATTTAACCGACGACTGCGAAGGAGACCCGTGTGAACATGGTTCGTGTGTGGATGGTGACATGAACTACACATGTAACTGTGAGGAGGGGTGGGGCGGATCTAACTGTACTATGGGTGAGCAATGTTATTGCGTTCTAAATTATATTCAATATGTTATCTAAATTTAATATGTTAATTTATACAGCAGTGTTAACAATCTCTGACACTCTTTTTTTTAGACAAAAATACACTATGTGGTTTATTATTTCATGCTGTTTGCAATGGACAGTAAACAAGCCCGTGAATCGTATGATCAAAACAGGACATATAAGCGGGCCGTGTACAATCAATTTAATTGTTACCAATATAACGGATTTTCCATATCATTTGATAATGTCATTTGTATTTCTAATTTTGTGGCACAAAAACAGTAAAAACAAACAAGTCATGAACATGGACATAAACTATAAATCATTTGTATGTTACATACTGAAACCTGATTATGAAAGATACATCTTTGTTGGTTATTTATTATTCTCGTTGTCTCTTCCTGCCATAGATTTGATCGACGATTGCGAAGGAGAGCCTTGTGAGCACGGTTCGTGCGTGGATGGTGTCGGCAACTATACTTGTTACTGTAACGAGGGGTGGGGTGGTCCCAACTGTTCCATGGGTAAGCAGAGTCATTGCATGTAATATTCAATAAGTTATTTTTTTTTAGTATGCTAGTTTGAAGAGCGATGTGACCAATCTCTAATACATTTTTAAAGAAACACATATTAATCTGGTTTTCCATAATACAAAAATATCCTCTCTGATGTATCACTAATTGTTTCTGCAATCAACCAGTCCATGAACCGTTTTTACTAAAACAAGGAAGAGACTTGCGGGCCCTATGCAATCGATAATTAATTGTTGCCATTATTACATTTGTTTTTCATTTTGGTTTAAATTGTCCATTGTACTTCTCACTTCATATCAATAACGTACAAACTCATGAACATTGAGTTTAAACTATATAATGCATATTAATGTTGCACCATTGTTTAAAAGACATTGACTTAATCCTCCAAACCCATTTCAAATGGGACAGGTTTAGGTTATTCACATTTTTATTTGTGTTAAAACATAGAGGATTCCTCCATATTATTTGACATTGTCCATTGTTCTTCTTACCTGGTGGCGAAAACTGTAAAGAAAAAAATATTACATACAGCATAGATATTAAACTATGATTTAAATGCATATTACATACTCTACCTGTTAATGAATATTTATTTGTTATACATTATTCTTGTTGTCTCATTCTGTTATAGATTTGATCGACGATTGCGAAGGCGAGCCTTGTGAGCACGGTTCGTGTGTGGATGGTGTCGGCAACTACACATGTAACTGTGGCGAGGGGTGGGGTGGTGCTAATTGCACTATTGGTAAGCCGTTATGCATGCAACGAAATGATATATGAATTCATGCGTGTATGGTTGCCAATTACATACACATGTGTATAGGCACATACTACATGATACTAGAAATTCAAAATTCAAAATGGCCGTCAGTTACCTGTCCAGTGCGACCACCTGTCCATAGCGACCGCTTTTTGCCGGTCCCTTGAGTGGGTGATATAGACAAGTTTGACTGTACATTGATAATTATATCGTCTTTCAATTACAGGGATGACGTGCTCGCCTGCACTTACAAACCCGATTAATGGATTGGTGTCTTGCACGGACTCCATCAACTACAACAGTGTCTGCAACTACACGTGTGATGCAGGCTTCAACCTGACATCAGGAAGCAGTCAGCGCACCTGCACTGCGACTGGCTGGTCCGGCTCTCGGCCAGTTTGTCAGGGTAAGAAATGAGGCATATATTGTGTCAGTCTTCAGCAATACTTGATCGCTACGTTTAATTATGTCAGTGTTAACTACATCCAAACTAAAAACATTTGTAATATTCACACCAGCAAGTTTCTGTAATTCAAATCATAAAAAATATTATGTTAAATCAAACGTTAACCAATATTCTGAATATTTTGACGACAGGTTATTTCAATTTGGAGCGGGATAAACACGAATGAGGAAAAAAGTTTGCAGATAAGAAGAGAGGGATGGCAATGGGACGGGGGAGATGGAGGGGGGTGAGCAAGGCCTATAATAACAATAAGAAGGACAACGGGAAGAATAACGCACAGGAATAGAAAGGGAAAATAATACAGATGAGAAATATCAAACAAATAAGGTTAGTCAGACCTGTTTGTTTTAAGATGTAAATTGATCTAAACTCACCCTTGCAATATATGTGTTAGATCTATTAGTGTATTTCTAACTGAATATTATATTTCTTGCAGGCATTACATGCTCACCTCCCCTCGGGAAACCGATTAACGGATCGGTGTCTTGCACGGACTCCATCAACTACAACAGTATCTGCAACTACACGTGTGATGCAGGCTTTAACCTGACATTGGGAAGCAGTCAGCGCAACTGCACTGCGTCTGGCTGGTCCGGCTCTCGGCCAGTTTGTCAGGGTAAGAAATGAGGCATATATCGTGGCACTCATCCAAACTAGAAGCATTTGTATTATTCACGCCAGCAAGTTTATATAATTCAAATTACATAGAATATTATGTTAAATCAAACGTTAACCAATATTCTGAATATTTTGACGAAAGGTTATTTCAATTTGGAGCGGGATAAATACGAATGAGGAAAATAGTTTGCAGATAAGATGAGAGGGGTGGCAAAGTGGGCGGGTAGATGAAGCGGTGTGAGCAAGGCATGTAATAACAAGAAGAAGGACAACGCGAAGAATAACGCACAGGAATAGGAAGGGAAAATAATACAGATGAGAAATATCAAACAAATACGGTTAGTCAGACCTGTTTGTTTTAAGATGTAAATTGATCTAAACTCACCCTTGCAATAGATGTGTTAGATCTATTGCGTATTTCTAACTAAAGAGTATATTTCTTACAGGCATTACATGCTCACCTGGCCTCAGGAACCCGATTAACGGATCGGTGTCTTGCACGGACTCCATCAACTACAACAGTGTCTGCAACTACATGTGTGATGCAGGCTACAACCTGACATCGGGAAGCAGTCAGCGCACCTGCACTGCGTCTGGCTGGTCCGGCTCTCAGCCAGTATGTCAGGGTAAGTAGCTGTTTTGCCAAATTCAAACTGGACTCGCTAAACCCCTGTATTTGTGATTTAAAGGGACTTAGTATTATTGTCTAATTACTTAAAGTACAATATTTGAATTATAGCGGTTTTCTCATACTTTGTTGCATTTGTATTGACAATAAAATCATTTTTCAAATTCTAATTGCAAGTAACTTTAATGACATAATATTTCAGACGTCTCGTGGTTAGGGTTAGAGTTAGACATGAGCCCCAAAAACATACTTCTTTAGCGTCCTTTGGGGTTTGCCTCCCCCCCCCCCCCCCCATCCCAAACTGTTTCCGGTGCGCCTGCCCTCCGCCTATTCGTTGCAAATATATTTACGATTGAAGTGTTCAGATAATACAACTCAGGTACAATTTTATAACCATGTACAAAGTGAATGCAGTGAGTTACTGAATATCACTTAAACTTTGTTGCTCATGCAATGTTCTATTGGCTCGAAACTTTTACACCATACCCTGTAGACATATCAGATAACAACAATATACATTATACAAACAAGTTATCTCTTGCATTTCCCTGATTCCCTAATTCAATTGATCTAAACTCACCCTTGCAATAGATGTGTTAGATCTATTCGCGTATTTCTAACTAAAGAGTATATTTCTTACAGGCTTTACATGCTCACCTGGCCTCGGGAACCCGATTAACGGATCTGTGTCTTGCACGGACTCCATCAACTACAACAGTGTCTGCCACTTCACGTGTGATGCAGGCTTTAACCTGACATTCGGAAGCAGTCAGCGCACCTGCACTGCGACTGACTGGTCCGGCTCTCAGCCAGTATGTCAGGGTAAGTAGCTATTTTGCCAAATTCAATCTAAACTCGCTAAAACCCCGTATTTGTGCTTTAAAGGGACTTGGTAATATTGTCTAAATCCTGAAAGTTTAATTTGAATTCTAGCGGGGTTTTTTTTTTATACCTTGCTGCATTTGTATTGAAAATAACATAATGGGACAAGTTTCGGTTTTTTCAAATTCCCTTTTCGTTACGAAGATAGGAACGATTGAAGTGTTCAGATGAATTAACTCAGGTGGAGTTTGAGAACCGTGTACAACGTGAATGCAGTGAGGTACTGAATATCCCTTTACATTTTTGCTCATAACCCAGTCATGCAAGGTCCATTTGACTTGAAACTTTCACGCAATACTCTGTAGACATACCATATAACAACAATATACATTGCATCAACAATTTATCACTTTTTGTACATGGCAACAAGTTACTAGATCCCTGTAACATATTCTAATTTCTGACTAGAGAAACATGTTGCTCTGCGAAGTTATCCCTTGCATTTTTCTAAGAGCCCACTTTAGAAATGTGTCGACAACTGTAGAATAACAAAAAACAAGTTTAAGAAAATGTTTAAAATGTAATTTAATTAAAAATATATTATTCTTTCTGCATCTGAAAAAGAAAGCCGAGGATATTAAAAAAATGTTGACAACAGAGAATGATTTTAGTTTTCGTTACATATAGACTCTTTTTATTCTTTCAGGCCAAAATACATGTGTTATGTGCACACATAGTACCATCATTGCATATCAATATTATATCGTCTTTCAATTACAGGGATGACGTGCTCGCCTGCACTTACAAACCCGATTAATGGATCGGTGTCTTGCACGGACTCCATCAACTACAACAGTGTCTGCAACTACACGTGTGATGCAGGCTTTAACCTGACATCGAGAAGCAGTCAGCGCACCTGCACTGCGTCTGGCTGGTCCGGCTCTCAGCCAGTTTGTCAGGGTAAGAAATGAGGCATATATCGTGTCACTCTCCAGCAATACTTGATCGCTACGATCAATTATGTCAGTGTTAACTACATCCAAACGAAAAACATTTGTAATATTCACACCAGCAAGTTTCTGTAATTCAAATCATATAGAATATTGTGTTAAGTCAAACGTTAACCAATATTCTGAATATTTTGATGACAGGTTATTTCAATTTGGAGCAGGATACATACGAATTAGGAAAAAAGTTTGCAGAAAAGATGAGAGGGGTGGCAAAGGGGGTGGGGAGATGGAGGGGTGTGAGCAAGGCATGTAATAACAAGAAGAAGGACAACGCGAAGAATAACGCACATGAATAGATAGGGAAAATAATACAGATGAGAAATATCAAACAAATACGGTTAGTCAGACCTGTTTGTTTTAAGATGTAAATTGATCTAAACTCACCCTTGCAATAGATGTGTTAGATCTATTCGCGTATTTCTAACTAAAGAGTATATTTCTTACAGGCTTTACATGCTCACCTGGCCTCGGGAACCCGATTAACGGATCTGTGTCTTGCACGGACTCCATCAACTACAACAGTGTCTGCCACTTCACGTGTGATGCAGGCTTCAACCTGACATTCGGAAGCAGTCAGCGCACCTGCACTGCGACTGGCTGGTCTGGCTCTCAGCCCGTTTGTCAGGGTAAGTGAATGACACGGGAAATAATACAGATGATAACCCAGTCATGCAAGGTCCATTTGACTTGAAACTTTCACGCAATACTCTGTGTCTGCGACTATACGTGTGATACAGGCTTCAACCTGACATCGGGAAGCAGTCAGCGCACCTGCACTGCGTCTGGCTGGTCCGGCTCTCAGTCAGTTTGTCAGGTTAAGAAATGAGGCATTTATCGTGTAATTCATCCGAACTAAAAGCATTTGTATTATCAACGTCAGCAAGTTTATATAATTCAAATTACATAGAACATTATATTAAATCAAACGTTAACCAATATTCTGAATATTTTGACGACAGGTTATTTCAATTTGGAGCGGGATAATTACGAATGAGGAAAATAGGCAGATAAGAAGAGAAGGATGGCAATGGGGCGGGGGAAATGGAGGGAGGTGAACAAGGCCTGTAATAACGATAAGAAGGACAACGCGAAGAATAACGCACAGGAATAGAAGGGGAAATAATACAGATGAGAAATGTCAAACAAATACGGTTAGTCAGACCTGTTTGTTTTAAGATGTAAATTGATCTAAACTCACCCTTGCAATAGATGTGTTAGATCTATTCGCGTATTTCTAACTAAAGAGTATATTTCTTACAGGCATTACATGCTTACCTGGCCTCGGGAACCCGATTAACGGATTGGTGTCTTGCACGGACTCCATCAACTACAACAGTATCTGCAACTACACGTGTGATGCAGGCTACAACCTGACATCGGGAAGCAGTCAGCGCACCTGCACTGCGTCTGGCTGGTCCGGCTCTCAGGCAGTTTGTCAGGGTAAGAGAATGACACATGTTATTTTGCCAAATTAAAACTAGACTTGCTAAAACCCCGTATTTATGCTTTAAAGGGACTTAGTAACATTGTCTAAAATGAATTCTAGCGGTTTTCTCATACCTTGTTGCATTTGTATTGACAATAAAATAATGGGACAGGTTTCGTTTTTTTTTCAAATTATAGTTGCAAGTACTATTAATGACACACAATATTTCAGACGTCTACCTCAAACAATTTGTTGCGAACACCTCCAAATCCAAGATGGCGTTTAATAAAGCAGCTGTTTTGACTTGATATAGATAATTGGCGAAATTTACCAAACAACATATGTGTATTACTTTTTTTTTTAATTATTATTTTAATGTTACTCTGTGAAAGTCTAACGTGTATACCGTATCCCAACCTAAATTGTTAGTAATCTGAATTCAGCATTTGATATCGACAAAATGGGTAGTTTTGCAAGACATCTCATGCTGTACAGGTTGTCTACAAATATGTGCAATCTTGATTATTAGAAATGTTACCAAATAGGTATGTCAAAGTCGGGACATGTTATGAACAAAAAGAAAACCATGATTTCATGTTATATGATGAATATTCCACCATTACTATGTAATCTGCGTAGATTTCGTGTATGTATTGTATTTGTTTAACACCATTTATCATAAATCAAGCACAAATAATTATGATCTCAATTCCACTGCACATGGAGCATTCATGCAGTCAAACTTACCATGCATATTGCAAATACAGATCACACTGTTTGCCATGCTGTGTTTAAAACATTGTCAAGATCATGTTCATTATCTTGATTACATGTCTTACTGAATACGCAATATATAGAGCACAACATGAGCAGAGCGTGTCTAGATTCAAAGACTATCTTGATCGCAAGGCACACACCCTTCCATTCATGTCCTTCATACCTTAAGCCCATCCTAGGAGTTCGCTCGCTAGTCAGAAAGACCGCTATTCATAAGAGCATGTAACTTCCTTTAACTTGAGCGATTATGAAAAGTGACCCCTTTTCGTTTTATGAACAGCTGTCCTTCACGTATATAGGAAGTTACACGTTATGAATAGCGGCCCTTATGACTAGCGAGGTTACCCCATCATCTTATTACATGTATCGTGAGACCATACATGTCTATACAAATCGGCTGACGTAAAGCAAATTTAATTCTTAAACCAATATGTCAACACTGAAAGCAGCAGCAAGCCGAATGTTTTTTTTTTTTGCCCTACGCGGTATTCTTGGAACCATGGTAACATCATCCGATTGGACAGATATATACCAAATCGCAAAATATAAAAAAAAAAAAATAGCAGATAAACGAAGTAATTTCACGTGTGATTTGTTTTCCTTCATGTAAACAAAAATACTATAATTATTATAAACGAAAAAACATATTCAAAGTTTTCTTCAAAACCTGAGAAAGTACCTGCGGTATTTCGAATTATCAAGATATGGTCGGCCAGTCTCTAAAGGGGTATCATCGCTTGTCATAAGGGCCGCTAGTGATAAGGACCGCTATTCATAATGTGTAACTTCCTATACGTGAAGGATCTTCTCAATGTTCATGAGCCGCTTGGAAGGAATGCTCCCCAGGCAGTGGAGATGGTGCACACAATGTGTGCTGGTGGGCATTGTATCCTATGACAGGGGGTAATAACATTACCATTGTAAAGCGCTTAGAGATGATTATCAGTCATATTAAGCGCTATTATTCGAGTATATTATTATGTGAATGACCATTATACTGTATAACGCCTCAAAATGTTCTCGAGTTGTGATTGCTTGAATTCACGTCACATGATATTCAGAATTAGAAACGATCTATTACACTCACATCATTCAACTGATGACGTCACCAACTTAATGATGAACTGGTTCACCATATCCATACGCGTTACATGGAATCGTGACATGCATGCAGCGCTAGCAAGCTGCTATGCTCGTTCGTTGAAATGCTGCGAAAATATCCCCCCCCCCCCTCGCGCGCCTAGCCCCCTGTCGCCTAGTCAACAAGCGCGCGTTAAAAGCGCGTATAGTACTGTTGGGACGCGCTCGAAATCGAATTATGCGCTGCGTACATTTTATATAGCCGGCCTGGATGTATGTGTATTGTGTAGCTCGATCTAGCTCTACCCTGTACATGTGCCCGTAGTCTGTATGCAACTTTACAAATTACAACGCTCGTTACGTGTTCTACTTTTACCACCGATTAGATTATTAAATCTGGATTAAATCATTGCTTATTCAATTGTGATGGACCAATGTTTTCCGTTTACGATAGCAACGAATGTCCTTCTAACAATTAATCGACGCTGGAGTCTGGACTAGATTAGTCACCTTGTCTTGAAGTTGCGACTTGTGCATGACTGTCTGTGATTCTGTAAACCAAGGCCAAGTGTAAAGCAATTCACATTATTTATTTGCGTAGGGCATCTTTTTCCTGGAGAGCTTAAAGGTATGTTAAGTACCGATAGGTGTTATATAAAATAAATAATTAATGATTTTGCCTGTGCAGTTGGGCCGAATAATATTTCACTCAATGCGAGCCTCACCTATTCTAATACACTCGGGCACTGCGTGCCCTCGTGCATTATATATACTAGGCTTGGCTCGCGTTTCGTGCAATATTATTTGGCCATTGCACGCAAAATCATTCATTATTGCCTTACTATTCTGATAAAACAAAAAGTCGGTCGCTATTCATAATCACTCAAGGTATAGGAAGTTACACGCTATTATACATAATGGTGCTTATATTATGAATAGCAAGCGGATCCCTCTCTAGACTAAAGGACGCGCGCCTCTCATTTGAATATTGCACTGAATAGTGTTCTTTGCAAAAGACGTTGCATGATGGATTTGCTATATTCACTATTTTCGTGTATTGCAATGCGATGGCACTATATTAATTATATATTAAAAAAGATGTTTTTTTTTGACGTGTGTCAACAGAAAGTCATTATTTAGATTTAATTATTTCAATTAAGTTCATAAACAAAAAATTCATTTATTGGGACACCTGTATAGTGTTCGAAATTGCTGTATTTGTCGATATCAATCGCTGTCTTCCATCTTTTAAAACGTTTTTGTTTATATACGGTGCAAACTTTGAATTTTTACAGAGTATTGCATATGTAGTTGGGCAGTTTTCTGAAAAGTATCATTTAAACTGCCCATGCAATTAGTGATTTATGCGTAATTATGGATAATAGTTTCATATTTTTTAGGAAAAATGCCTATGGTTTGAGTTTGGGGCTAAAAAGGACAGTGTTATTTATCCTGAACCGCATCATGTTTGGTATCAAATTATAGGAAATCGTAGAGTCTTTAATATGGTGGCACAATAATGCTGATATAAGGTATCGTTTGGCGAATGTCGCCAATTATGTATAGCATGTCAAAACTGCTGCTTTTTTGGACGCCATCTTGAATTTGGAGATCACAGTGTTCGCCACTAATTTGTTGAGGTATATGCTTAAGAACATTTTTTTTGTTGAAATTGTTGTAGATAACTTGCAACCTAAATCGTTAGGGAAGCCACTCTTTCGACTTTGTAATGTAATGTATCAGCCAATACTTAATTTTAAAGGAGAAAATGAAAGAAAATCCCTATATATGAACATTTTCATACTTACATAAAGCTTGTAAGCCATACAATCAGCTTGAACAACATTCAAACAATATAGCGCTTCACGAAAAGCGGAATTAGGGTGAAAATATAACCCTATTCTCGGGGACAAATTTGACTCGTCGCTGTGCGAAA
>JAUELG010424240.1:2067-12756 GCA_031471515.1 Dendraster excentricus | reverse complement strand
CTATAATCGTGCAACTTCGGTTACACATCTATTAAAATTGGAACGATACAGAGAAGATTAGCATGGCCCCTGCGCAAAAGCTCTGGCGCAATCGTCTCCCCCCGCGCTCGCCGCAGTGCGCAACGCTACCGCGGCGTTCCACATTACGGGCGGGTTTTGCACTTTTTCCTCGCGACCGCGCTCCACAGTCGGGCACTTGTGGGCGTGGCTTAGACCTTCTATCGGGGAAATCCCCCGATCACGTGGGTTTGTTTTGATTTTTTTTTTACTACAATGTAGTTTCCGATCCCTTTTCTGAGCTGTACTTTTTTAGACCCGCCGGGATCGATCATAACACTAAATTTACGGTTCGTAATTAATTAAGAAAACATATTGGTGACTCCAAAATGCGTGACAATGCAAGACGATACACTAGCAATGTGGTATATATGTGAATCTATTTGTATTAAGTTTATTTTTTTTGTAAATATTTTTTAAAGTTTTTACTAGCGATCGATCGACAAATCATAGACAATCGATCGACTATTAATTGAGTTATTTCCGTTTTGATATCGATTATAATAAAACAAATCATGAACTAGTCAATAACTGATTGTATGTATGTATGTATGTTTGTTTGTTTGTTTGTAATTGTTTGTTTGTTTGTTGTAGTTTTGTTCAGGGCGGTTATTTATTGATTTATATTAATAGTATGTTAAAGTATTTAATTTTTTACTATTTTAATATTATTATCATCATCTAGTATTCAAAATAGATACAGAATTAAAATTTGAATTAAAAAACAAAAAGTGTAAAGTATGAATTTTTATCGTTACTCAAGATAAATCTTGATTATTATTAATTTAATAATAATAATAATTATAAATTCCCTTTCCCCAAAACACAAATTCATACAAAGAAACATCCATACATTCATATAGAACATACGTACATACACACAAACATGCACACACACAGACATTCCCCAATACACACACACACATGGACATACCCACATACACAAACATGCACACAGACATTCCCCAATACACACACACACACAAACATGCACACCCACATACATGCACACAGACATTACCCAATACACACACACACACAAACAAACATGCACACAGACATTCCCCAATACACACACACACATGGACATACCCACAAACACAACACATTGACACATTCAAGTAAAAGGATGATGAAGTTCTTTTTTTTTTTTAAGAATTACGTGATCGTCCTTTTACTTGACAAATGAATAAGACTCGAGCCAATCCGTTGTTTTTTTGGTTTTCCCTCTGCTTTTATTATTAAGGGCTTGGGACCTTCAAGTAAAAGGATGATGAAGTTCTCTTTTTAATAGAGAAATATGCCATCATCCTTTTATTTGGCAGCATTAAAAACCAAAGTTACCTTTTGACACCAGTTTATATTTTTTGTTGGTTTTCCCTCTGCTTTTTGTATTAAGGGCTTGGGACCTTCAAATGAAAGGATGATGAAGTTCTCCTTTTTTTTTTTTGTTATAGAGAAACATGTCATCATCCTTTTATTTGGCAGCATTAAAAACCAACTAGTTGACATTATCACACTAGTTTGTAGCGCACACTTCACTGACAGTACTCATCTGCGTTGCTCAACGATTAAAATAATCGGAGCTCAACAGTCAGACCCGCGAAGTGTACAATCCCCTAGCTTACGTCACCGCATGGAGCCCCGGTATAGCACTGGGACTAAACTGGGCTCACATGCCGTACACCTAACAATTTCCCTTTTATGAGAGAGAACAATGATCAACAAAATCAGAGCTCCTTAGTAATAAAGTGTGGCTGAATAATTCTTACAGAAAGAGTGAAAGAATATACAGGGGCTCAGGGCGAATGTACCTTGAAATGACAAATAAAACCCCCGAGCCCCCATTATTTTTATATTTCATGCAAGCTATCTTCAAAACGTGCCCCCCAAAAAGATAGAATTGTTTTTCCCTGCATGGAAATTGAATTTAGCTTAATGGAAATTCCAGATACAATTTTGAAAAGGGAAATTAACTGATGAAAGACAATCTAAATATTTGATACGAACAAAATGAAATGACCCAATAAGATTGAAATAGAATTGATTGGTTTACCAGATAAATTTTCATCAAAATGAGTTAAATGAATGCAGAACACAATTAACAAATGACAGAAAAAGAGCTGGTGCCCCAGTCTACTGCACTGTTCCCCAGCAATTTAAGGAGTAAATCCTGCTGGGACATAACTCACAAGTGCTCTAGTAGACCAGCACCAACCACAATCTGCCATTTACTTTCACTGCTGTTCCTCCTTCTTCAGCTGTCTTGTGGCTTTTGCAGCAGCGTACCATTCCTCGTATGACTGACGCGAAGTTCTTGCACAATACCAGATGCCAAAGTACTGCTTGTGGTTCTGGGTGTCCCGGTATTCTTTACACTGTTGGCATACGACAGGCTTTGTCCGTGGCTTGTAGCGCTTCCCTGGTCCGCCTTCTTCTTCTTCTTTCAGTTTACGCTTCCGGTAACACTTGGTGCTGCGAGGAATGGGAGGGGGCATGTTGTCGGTAACATTCCTGGTGTTCTGCTGGGAGGCTGGAAGGGTCAACGAGCCGCTCGGAGGATGTGGTCCCACTGGCTGCGGTGTGGGTATAGGCCGCTTCAGTGGTCCTGTGATGGGCATGGGTATGGGTGTTGCTGGCACTGGAAGTCGCTCTCTTTGCTGGGGAGGTGGTTGGTTGAAGCAAAGAGTGTACCCGGGAGGAAGAACAAAGCTACGGTTCGGTGCTAGATGTTTGGTGTTAGCGATGCCAGCTCTCAAGGTGCTCAGTGAGATGGAAGTCTTCGGCTCGTTGCCCTTTGTGATGGATGCATCCACAACAGGTGGCTCAGTGGGGTCGGGTCCAATCGCTTCAAAGTGAGTTGAAGTCCCTGCTACTAGTCCAGTCTGGTTCATCCTTTTGGAGGTGCTGTTGTGCCTGAATGTAATAAATTTTTAAAAAGAGAAGAATGTGTAAGTCAAATGTGTCAAAGTAAAACAAATTAACATTACAAAGCACGGGACAGATCTGTCACAGACTTGTCACTTTTCTGAAAGATTAAACCTGCTGTTTTCATATTTCAATTTTCTAGTGGAACATATGAGATTCATTTAGCACATACCACCTTACAACAGGTTCTAAATATGTATACACGTATATGAACAAATAATGACCCTTCACAAAACATAAATATTTCAAATTGATGATATTTAGCTTAACATGCACACAAATAAAATGGAACTAATATGGGTGGGGCTGTGAAATAAAGAAAAAGCATTTACCATTGTATGAGAGTGTAGCGATTCACATCTGCCAGCTGGATTCTAGAGTTGGTCTGGATGTGATGATTGGCAAGGACTTTCCTCCGGATGTTCTTGTAGGCAGGCAGGATGAGGGCCCATCTCTGCTTGACCTTTCCCTTCACCCTCGCATGCTCGGGGAACTCGTCGCAGAGCTTCTTGAAGATGCACTCCATGTACCGGTTGGTATTGGGCTTCGAACATTGTCCGGAGTTACTGCCGAGTACACATCTGTAAAAAAAAAAAAAAAAAGAAAAGAAGATGTTACAAACATTAGAACAGACTGTAATGTATAAAGTAATATGAATATGTTTTTTCTTTACAACTCTTTGGTTACAAAAGGCAAAATATATTTAAATACGTAAGAAATGTATTACGACCAGCATTATACATTATACAGCCATGAGTGGATCGTTAAGAGTTGGATGCACAAATTTAACTTTTTAATTGTTTGAAATTTATTTCCAAATCGAATTGCCTGTGCACTGTTAAAATAATAAAATAGGCACAACAAAATTTGAAAATTAAAGTGAGGCATGCATCGGTAAAAGACTCTTCCATATTTATTGACCCATCAGAATGCAGGGATTCTTCTACCCACTTGATAATAGGCGACACTCACCGTTTGCTACTGTCAGCTCCTGGAACACATGTCTTCCCTGCTTTGAAGCGACCCTTCGTTAGTTTATCTTGGTATCTCGGCAGGCGCTTGACGGTGCGGTCGTAGTCGTCAAGTCGAGTCCAAAGCCTCACGACCTCCTTGGCTTGTGTGGTGCTAATGAGGCTTTCCCTGTCTCTGAACTGCATGAGGTAGACAGCAAGAGCTCGTACTCGCTCATAGGCAAGGACGTTATCTGGACCAGCAAACTCTTCCTGCAAGCAATAAAAAAGAAGCTTTGTAAATATCAAATCTATGGCAACATTAATAAATTCTGACAAACGTAGAACGGTACCCGGGTATCCCATGCGCCATCTTGTGTCCACTTGAAGTAAAACAGTACTGGATACAATCACTGCTCCACCTGAAAAGATAGCCTTTTGAATGTTAATTAAGCATTTAACGCAAATTATTTCATAACCAGTATACAGCCCTGAAAAATAAATAAATAATTAATCAAAATTGTGAACTATCAGGGTACCATTTATGTCAACTGTAACAAAAAAGAGATGCTAACCATTCTTACAATGAAGGAACATTACAATATATGACTTAATCATTCTATCTATACAGTAAGTATTTTTTTAAATCTAAACATCAGTACAAAAAAAAAAAAAATACTTACATCAGAGGAATCCAGAATGTCGTGTTCGCTGTCCATGTCCACGTCGCTGTCCGATGTTGGTGAATCCGGGCATCTTGAAATGGTGGATGGTGCCCGGGACACAACTTTGAAGATGGTAGCTGGGTTCAAAGCTGTTGGTGGACTAGCCGTGGTAGATGCCCCCCTAGAGACCACTCTGAAGATCGAAGATGAAGGGGGGGGGGGGGGGGGGGGGGGGGGGGGGGGGGGGGGGGGGGGGGGGGGGGGGGTGGGGGGTGGCGATTCCGGGCATCTGGATATGGTAGCAGGTGGTCTTGATCTTGGTCTACGTGGTTGTGGTGTAGGTGATGGCGCCACTGTCTCCCTGGTTGATGCTTCAACTGGAAAGGAAATAAAAAACATAATAAAAAGAAATTACTCCACAGTGCAAACAAGTAATCCTCACATTGTTATAACATATTTGTTCGCAAGAGCAGTAGTAGGAGGTAGAGATGTAATATAATATGTACCAGAGACAGGTGGCACGATGCTTCTGCGAGGAGACACATCAACTGAGCGATGGGAAGAAGCAGGCCTAGCAGGAACCTTGGCAACCTCTGGATGTTCGGGAGGAGGCTGCGTTGGATCCTCTGGTTCCTCTCCTTGTACCATGTCCTCTGTGTCATCTCCCTCGACGTCGTCTGGAGCCAGGTTGTCCAGTGCTTCGCCAGTTTGGCTGTACAGGTACTCCAGCCCAATCAGCTCACCTGGATTATTAAAAAGGAAAAACAAATACAAGTATGATATCAGATATCAGGTCAAAGTACATGAAGTATGCATGTAGGTGTAGATTATGAACTCTCTATGCTGTGGGATATAATATAGTAGTTGCTGTTTCAGCAAGACAATTTTGGAATTCTATTCATCTCCAATAAGGAACAATTGGAGACGATTTTCAGGGGAAACCCCGTTATAACAAGGTTATTATAACGGGTTTCCTTGTACAAACAAAATACAATTAGAAACTTACCAGTGTACTGATTGGGCACTCGATCTGGGACGATCTTCTTCCCGCAGACACTCTCTGCCAGAGCGTTCAGACGATACTGCAGGGGTACATCGTAAGTCCGGAGGTTCGTCTTTTCCCCTGAAGCCTGTGCTTCACGGTCCGCATTCCAGCGACTCAGTCCTTCCAGCAGGTAGGCCTGGAAGTGCACGTTGTTGGCAGATGTCCCTGTGAATAAAAGTTGCAAAAGAATTACAAATCACCTGTTCTGTTTATTTCAAAGCATTTCTACAAAAATACAGTCATGCCAAGTAGAATCAACCTTCCTCATTTGTACACCTCTACATATCAATAAAATCTTTATTTCTGAATTGAAATGATTCACATTATTCAATACCATTAACTTATTTGGAATAGAATATATTGTAAAAACAAAGGTTCATTCAAAGAAGCTGTGATGAGTTTGAAGGACCAAATTTAATCTACTAATGTCATCAATTAATGCTTCCGAAAAAAAAACAAATAGATAAAAATAATGATAATTAGTTACCTGGAATGAAGCGATTCAAGTGCAGATGAAAGCTCTCGAGCGATGTCGAACCTCGAGCACACCTGTAGACGGGCAGCTTGATTCCACCTTTCTTCAACTCCCCGGTCTGCCGGTACAGCGGCACTCCTTGTGGGTCCTGGATGCAGGCGATGTGTTTCTTCTGTGATTTCCATATCTCCCACATCCTCTCGCTGTCAAAGAGTGGTACTCCCAAGGTGTCGCGTCCTTCGTGCCCGTCCAAGCAAGTCAGCAGCTCACCGATCATCTTCGTTGTCTCCTCGGTGCCTCTGGTCTTCCTCCTGCAGTGGCGTGCCATCTCCTTCCGTCCGATCCGCTTGTAGATGTCGTCATCTGCGGGTCGTCTCATGTGCATCGCTGCAAGCTCGGCTTCCTTGGCCCGAGCCAGCTTCTCAGCATCCTCGGGATCCCACACAAAGATGCAGGTCGAGATGCTTCTCATGAAGAAGGAGTACAATGGGTGATGTTCCGTAGAGCAGCCCCTGGCTAGCCTCCTCATGAAATGCCAGATGTCGAGTCGAACAGCCATGTCCGGCCATTCCCTGAAGAGCTTGGCGTCTCCACCACAGCAGTCTCTGTCCACATACAAGAGCTGCGGGGGCGGTACTTCTGCATGGGCGTAGCGTCTGACGAGTCCCTGGATCATCTGGGTCAACCCTGAACCTTCGGCAGCTGTCATGACAGAAATGAGGACCTGTCCATGCTCGTTGCCGACATTGGTTGCCCAAGAAGCGGTTCCAGCATCCTCTCCTGCCAGTTTTCTTGTGATCTTTATGAATGAAATAATGAGAAAAACATTTAATTAGCAACTAATTCCCAATATATGAAACAAATTAATTATCAATGTACGTACATATTTCACATATAATAAAGTTGAAAAAATACTACAGCTTCTATTTCTTCATTTGCAGTCAAACATTGTTTTTTATTAAATGAAGTCGAACATAGCTTGTTTTATTTAAATTCTTTCCTTAAAAAGGAAGATACAAGAATAGAGATCTAAGCATATTCACCTTCTTTGTTGAATCCAGCTTCAGCACTCGTCCAAACGTTGACGTGATGGCGGCCTTCACCTCAGCAATGCGCTCCAGAACATCGTTGCAGTAGACACTGAGCAGCCACCTGTAGTTTGGAAGGGCAGGCATCGGAGGAGGCGTGGCACAAACGGGTCGCTTGATGAGTCCTCTAGAGCTTGCCTCCACAAATTCCTCACAGGCTGTCAGGTAGTCTGCAGTCTTTGCCATCCATGCCTTTGTGTGCTGTTCCTGGAGCTTCTTCATCATCTGGAACGGTCCGTTTCCAAGACTTCTGTCGCGAGCAAAGACGACCACCTCGTTGTCGCATCCATACCTACAATCAAGAAGGAAGAAATTGGAAAAAAAAACGTGATAATTTCTATCAACTTATGAATGTCTTTTCTTCATGGTTTGTTTTCGCAATTTCCTTTAAATATTTGGTGCAAGATTTGGCACATAAATATTTAATAATAATAATATCTAGTATTTAGATGTCACCGATCACGATTGATTATCGTCTCGAAGTGCTTTAAAATCATATTATTACTCGGGTCATATGATACAATGCACCATCTCCACTCTGTGGGGAGTCATAACTTACTCCCAAGCGCTCGGTGGACTCAAGAAGATCGGTCACAATATATGTGAACAATTACAAAATGATACATTTACACACGAACTAGCATTAGTCAAACATTCAAATTTACCTGTACGTCAGTGTTGCTGGAAACTTCAGACGGATGTTGAGTGGCAGCTGTTCAAGGATGTTCCGACTCCAACTGATGACCTTCCTCTTGCAGACAGAGCACACCAGGTACTCAGATGCCAAGTTGTAGTATCCGGATGTCTCCATAACCTGTCGCACTTTAGGGTACATGCCAGCTGAAGTGAGCTCCCGCTTGTTGCAAGTCGGCTGAGGACAAACTAGTCGGACACCGAAGAGCTTGCGGGGCATCCACATGAGGATACGGCTGGCATAGAAGAGGTCCGGTTTCGGTGGCTTGCCATGGATGCACTTTGGTTCTGGAGGGGAGTACCAAAGCTTCTGGATCTTGTCCATGTCCACTGATGGCTTTCCTTGAACGTTGGTCTTGAAGAATGTCCGAGAAACCCACCGGTGATCAAAGCGTGGGAGGGTCTGCTTCCATCCATCTGTAAGACAATACTCTGTGGAAAAAATAATTGAAACGCATAATAAATCAAAAAATGTGATAATACCTGCTCAACATAAAAAACAAGGGTTTAAGCTTTCATTGAATTTAAGAAAATTTGTACTATTATTCCTGACTTATTTATTGATTCATTTATCTTAGTAGACTGAACAGAATTATAGCAAAATAACAAGTATCATCTCTTATAAATTGTAATGATTCAGATATCCAGCTTGTAAAAATACATGTCACAAAGCGAGTGTCATCCCTGTTGTAATTTACGACATGGCATATCAATTAATTACCTGTATCATCATCATCAACAGCTGCTGTTCCCCTGTAGCCCATCCCGCTCTTCGTCTTGGAGGCTGAAGCAGCAGGTCCAGAGGATGTACCAGGTGTCGATGTCTCTGTAAATATCAAGAAAAGTAAATTATTCAATAAGTAGAGAAATTTTTTTTTCCTGACAGCATAAACATATTCAGCATTTGTCCATATAATTAGTATACAGAACTTGTTCATTCATTCATACAAAATTCAGAATACAAATTGAGGGACTGCAGAGCATACATTTTTATACTATAAATTTTGAATAAAATGATAAAACCATGGAAGCATGATGCCAATATATAATACAGGAACAATATAATTGTAATCATCTTTCATAAGGTGTTTTAATGTACAATCATTGCTTATAAGATGGCAAAGATAGATATAATTACAGTATAGCGAAGCAGTGCAAGAAAATCAGATGTAAATGCAAAATGCAATTGCATTATGAGTGGCTTACCGGATTCCAACAATGCAGCAGCTGCAAGGAGGTCCTCGTCGGTGATGTCATCATGCGGTTCCAGGTCCAGGCTAGGTGTATCTGAAGAAATGAGGAAATATAGGAATTAGACAAACATATTGAAAATTTGACCATTAGACAATTTACTCTCCTTATCATCCTTCAATTATCCATGTAATTCAGGTCAAGAGGTTTTTTCTACCTTTTAATTTATTTTACTTAATTTTTCTTTTCAGGTGGGTGGGTTGGTGAGATGGCCATGCCTGGATGAGGCAACATATATTCTCCCAGAAGGCCGAGCTTTTATGTTAACAATTTGAGGTGGGGCTGCTCTATGTTATTGCACATGCATTGCATTTTGTGTATGATAACAAAAAATTCAATAAATACCTTTAGAAGTCTGTGGTCCAGTCGCGCTTCCTGGTTGGGGCTGACGTCTCTCAGCTCCCCGTCTCATCTTGACAGCTTCTTGTCCCTCGGGAAAGGCCAGCACGTACTTGATGAGCGCGAACTTGTTCTTTGAAAGATTGGCACCGGATTCCATCTCCGTCGTCGTGTCCACGATGAAGGCACAGTATCCTAGGGCATTCTCCACCAGCCACTTGAAGCGTTGCCCGTAGTACTTGCCGAATTGAAGCTTACAGCACGAGAGAATGGACAACTCGTGCTGTACAGGACCACCAAGCCGCTTGACCTCCTCCTCAGCATCCTTCCTCACAGCATCTGGAGTTCTGCAGACCATCGGTCGTCCCTTGTTGCTCTCAGCTACCTTCCTGGCCTCCCTTGTTGTTCCCACAGACAGCCTTCCTCCAACTCCACGCTGGAACCTCGGTGCGTGCATGCTGTAAAATTGAAATCAAATGGAAACCAAACGCTGACATTCTCACATGAAATGTGAGAATGCCAGCATTTAGAAGAGTAAGCGCAAGGTAAGAGGAGAATGGATGGCAAGAGGAATTTCTACCCATTGAACAGCAGTGGATGACCAGAGCATTCTTCAAGCAGAATAGCCAGGGGGAGCTAGTGTTCCGACATGGAACGAATCACAACACTCTGGGTCAACCCTACACACCGCACAACAGGACGCAAAGAATTGGAAGAGGCACTTACTTGACAGCTTGTCCTCGTCAATCGGCTCAGATATCCCTGGCTTGCGTCCTCACCTGTATTTAAAGAACAAAAGAACAAAACCAAACGCTGACATTCTCACATGAAATGTGAGAATGCCAGCATTCAGAAGAGTAAGCGCAATAAGGAGAATGGCGACGGAGACTCTGGAATGCCCCAACAGCACGGAGAAGTAGGAAAGAAGGAAACACACTAACTGCAGATTGACATCAGGGTTCAGTATCCTGCCTTCTCACCCAAGTGACAGAAAGGTAAAAATGCAAATTCTCCTTAAAGATGAAGAGTACACTGACAAATAGATGGGCGTCTCATAATCAAGACCTTGATCACACCATTGTTAAAGAAGGAAACACACTAACTGCAGATTGACATCAGGCTTCAGTATCCTGCCTTCTCACCCAAGTGACAGAAAGGTAAAAATGCAAATTCTCCTTAAAGATGAAGAGTACACTGA
>JAUELG010424239.1:0-15453 GCA_031471515.1 Dendraster excentricus | reverse complement strand
GACCTCCCCCCCCCCCCCCCTAAATAAAAAAAATATATATAAATAGATACAATGGGAAAGTTAATAATAATACTAATAATAATACATTGCATTTATGAGGCACTTAATACGGATGTTTCTAAACGCATTATCATTACCCTTGGTAAAACCCGCACAATTATCTTGCGCACCATCTCAACTCCCTGTGGAGCATACTAGCTCAGCTACCACTGGGTGCTGAGGGCTAATCAACACCCTACCAAGTACAGTGAACCAGCATTATATTAATTTGGGTGTGATGTGCAGGATGTTGATTCTAGTCAGCCGGGTAAACACCCTACTCTTTACGAAAAGTTGTCTAGATTAATATTGGCGAATATGAGGTGTGACTGTTTCATATACGGGACCTCCATTTATCGTCCTATCCGAGGGACGGAGTGTAATAAATGGATATTAAAACAAATACATAATTTATAGTAAAAAACAGTCACCAAACAGCGGTGCGTCATCTTACCACGTTTTGAAGCAATCAATACAATCGCGGAGGGGGGGACTATGCCTCCTCCACTGGCCGTATTACAGTTAAAGAGACGGTGGTTGACCTGGAAATAACTGTTTTACTACTCGTGGTTTGCGGTTGCACCATGTGAGAGAGGGAGGATGAGTGAGTCCTGAAAATGTACTGATTAGGCCTGCTGGGGTAGTCCTCTAAAGGACGATGATGACATTCGCAGTAAATACAAAACAAAATCGAATATATATAAGATTCAAATACCGTGAAAAAAAAATTCTTTAAAAATGTGCATTTACATTATGTATTTTACGTCCGTAGCCTTATAAAATATTGTATATTTATTATGGGGAATACGTACTGTTTCTAAATAACTTACAGAAAATAAAGGTGGAAGAAATAGAAACAGGTGGCATGTTGGTATTACCAGAGCAGGAGATCCTTGTCCAGACTGATGCGAACGGTGGGGACTTACATATTGAGTGTACGGAATTTGGGCACGTCGGTATTCTACATCAGGTATGACATGGATGGTCGGGCTTTATCAAAATATGCAAATAAATGCCACAGCAATAACACATGGTTAAGGGATAGTTGAGTTTTGGTAAAGATGGCGCTACATAGAATAATTTGCGAGATAATGAACATCTGAATATAAAATTCGAAAGAGCATACAATTTTAATGACATTGATAATGTTTGTGGGGAACCACAATAAGCTTACTGTAGTCTTCGCATCTGTTCTGATTGGTAGAGTCACGCTAGTTTGGTCATTTTGACAAATTAAATAGTATGGAGTCATTTTGCAAGGGGGGTTCCAACCTGCAATCCGAGCTCGAACTGCCCTTTCAAAGTTCCAAGCTACGTCACTGTGTATTATGTTTACTGTTTAGTATCTATATCGTATTTGTGTTATACTGAGGAACATGTACATTGTGTATGAGATCTTTCATTACTGATGATGTATGATATAAAAAAAAATTGATTGATAATTATTTGTATGATTACATATTAGATCATTATACATTGCATTGTTTGTTTTGACAGGAAACCTATCCGAAACATGTCATAATGCAGAAGTTTAAACTTTCGTTCCAATTCTACCTGCGATTACTTGGGGGAAATTTGGATATGCACATTCTTCTGCATCAAAAAGAGATGTTGGACGAAAAATTCCCCGTACAAACTAATTACCCAAGTAAGTAATCCGCCATCTATCATACTTCATTATTGGTTAAACAATAGTAAAGCGTTTCCCATTCATGTTAACACGTTCATTATTCAATTTCATAAATTCGTCATTCACCTTCGTTCCGAGGAACCACCAGAGCGGAAAACCCAACTTCAAATACGTCTTTCGTCAATCAATTTCACACAAGCATCACACAATTTCGTCATTAGTCACACATTTTTGTCTATTGGAAATTAATCGGCAACCAAATTCGTCAACAAAAATTCGGCTTATGTATTTACCCTGTTTGACGTTCCGGGATCACCTCGTGGATCGTGTGATGAACATCGATGGTGTCGGTCGCACGATGAACCACTGCCGTCATGCTGGTCGCGCGAGCGTCTTCGTTCATCATATCGCTGAGTCATTCTTCTCTGGCTCATTCGTAGTGGAGGATCGCGATCGCGTTTGCATGCGACTGGTTGCAATGTAGTGGTGGCATCCCTCTGACCATCTGTGTTGGCAGCTGTGCCTTGGTCCGTTTGCAGCTCGTTGCGGCGAGGGGCGTTGATCTCTGCTCCCTGATCAGTCACGACACGCTCCTGACATTCGAAGCTTTTATGCCTTGACCTGTTGCATGTTCTACAGATAAGTTTGCTGCAAGTTGAAGCGTGGTGACCAGGGGTGTGTTCTGAACACGATTTTAAGTTGAAATTTATTTTATCCACGTCATATCTACGTCACTAAAATATTAAACTGTACTAAAGGAATAGCGATTTGCTAAAATATATTTTAGTGACGGAGATATGACTTAGATGCGATAACTTTTAAGTTAAAATACACCCTTTTAAGTTAAAAGAATACACCCTTAGTAGCTAATCATCAGGAACAGGTCGCTCGGGACGCTCCTTTCGTCTGCCCATTGTGAAATATCCGTGCACGAAATGATGCGATGCAAACGTTTCTATATTTGGGTCGCGTAATTGGGTCAATATAGATGATCCGGTCACCATTCAATCAATTTGTTAACTGACCATTGACTATTTACCGCTGCATACAGTGTACTTCATGGCCCCAATTTCGTGTAGTCGTACAGACTCACACACAGAAAGTGGGATGCATTTGATAGGTATATACTTCAGCAAATTCTCATTCTCAAGTAGGGGTTCTGGTCAAACACCATGAACACGGGTACAATTATAGCACACCTCACTCTCGGTCCTTGTGATATGACTTAAATTCTACCCTCCTTGATCTTGCAAGTGGTTTCTCCATAGTCTCCAATACTAAGTATACTGTTTATGGCAGTGACCTTTGCGAGAATTAAGTAAATCTTATCTCCGGAAAAAAAAATATTACCTTCGCTTGACTATCGGTATGTCCAATTGTTTGATGAACAGTGGCTTCACTTGCATGCCAGCCGGGTCGCCAGCGTCCGTGGCGGCTTTCTCTGCGTAGGCTGAATTGCCTTGCCCCCGTCTATTCTCAAATCCTTTGTTATATCTCTCATCCATCATTGTCCCACGTTTTATTATCGCTGATTACTACTCTTCTCTGTTCATATTTCCGATCATGTGATAACTATTTTAGGTCTGTTTTGGGGGAGCGTTTTCGGGAAAAATTAATGGTCTTCTCTCTTGTTGGTCTCTTGACGGTTTTTTGATAATTCGAAGTTGCTGATTCCAAATCTGGTTGATGCCGGACACGAAACCAAGAGCATTTTCTTTAAATGGCGAAAATCCAACATGGCCGCCAAAATATGGAAATGTGCCTCCTTTAGACCTCTGAATGATGTAATCTAAATTTAAACGTCATTCTACTGAAATATATCAAATTAAATTTCGTTCTTCGAGTTAACGAGTACGATACAATGAAACAAATATGTGCCAACACTGCTTTTTTTGTGATAATGGAAATATTTGCCATTCAAATGGCCACCAAATCCAGTTTATGTACAATTAGTTTGTAGTATGTAATTATGATTTCGTTCAGTTTATTTTTAAACAGAATCACATAGTACAAAATGATTATACAACTAATATAGTTAAAGATACTTTGATATTGAATACTGTCAATAAACATGTACAACATGATAGATTGATTTATGTAAAATACAATTTATAATTATAATTGCATGTATGGCGACTCGATACGGCTGCACAATATAACATGATCATTCAAACAACGAAAAGAGACTTTCTGCAAGACCAGATTGAACACGCAAATCAAAGACAACTTGTTCAGGTAGTTGCCAAAATTACAAATCCTGTACACAAAACTGCGCTACCAGACCATGCATCGGATGTTCAGCTGGCCAACCAGTTCGCAAATTTATTCAAATTAAAGATTGAGCTTCTATGAAATGAAATACATCAGTGTATACATGAAGACTTGTCCGTCAACATCACTGCTACATCTGAAATCCCACCACTTCATGAGTTCCCCGCTGCATCTGAACATCAGGTATTATCAGTTGTCAAATCTTCCTCAAGTTCCACCTGTGATCGAGATCCGCTTCCAACATCAATACTAAATGAATGTTGTCATGTTATTCTACCAGTCATCACACAAAGAGTAAACCTCAGCCTTCAATCTGGCGAAGTTCATCCTGAACTTAAAAAGGCCATCGTAATGCCACGACTGAAGAAGCCTAGCCTATCAACGCAAGAGGTGGCACAATACAGACCCATCTCAAACATCCAATTTTGAGCAAATTACTGGAAATTAGTTGCCCTATCACAGATTCAAAAATACCTTGAAACACACAACCTCTACTGCCACACCTACCCAGCATACCGACGCTCCCATAGCGTTGAGACAGCCTTGTCTGACTTGTATAGTCTTCGGAATTTTTACTCAGTATTTTTTGAATAAACCTAAATTGCATTGAATTGAATTGATTCGCGTCCAAAATGACATCCTACAAGCACACGACAATCGCAAATAATTAATATTGGTACTTCTCGACTTCACAACTGCATTCGATACTATTGATCACACCATACTCCTTAGACGCCTATCCGAACGCTTTGGTTTCACGGGAAATCTTCGCAAATCGGTATCGTCATATCTATCAGATCGTGACCACGTTGTGAAAATATGGAACAGCATTTCAGACACGGTCCATTATTAACACGGTGTTTCATAAGGCTCAGTCATTGGACCCCTTCTATTCACCTGATACACAGCCCCTATTCATGATATCATATATTCTCACAATCTTAGCTCCATGATCTACGCAGATGACTTCAAGATATACACCACTTGCACTTCAACAGACCGCAACACCACAATCTCAAAACTCAATGCCTGTATTAAAGACATCCACCAATGGACTACTACAAACAATATGATGCTCAACTCCAGAAATACAGAGGTTATGATAACATTTCACTTCGCAATTCACGCCACAACCACATCCAGCTATTTCAATATCGGTTTGGAGATATGCAGGTCAACCCGTCAACAGAAGCACGAAATCTCGGAGCAGTTATGGATGAACATTTATCTCTGAAGGCCCATGTCAACATCACATGTCGCTCAGCAATGACCGCCATTCGAAAGATAGGGCAAATCCGTGACTGTTTAGACGAGAGAACCAATCTACGCTTGTACATGCATTTGAAAATTCAAGACTCGACTCCAACAATGCACTCCTCACCAACTTTCCGGACAAAGACATCAAGAAGCTTCAAAGAATACAGAACGTAAATTAAGTAAACTGTAGAAGCCAGTGTTAATTGTTTTGGTATTAGGCTTATGTTTTAGTAAATATTATTATGATATGTAGTTAATTTGCTTTGCCTCTTGTAATTAGTATTTAGATAATAATAATAAAAGAATATATATATAATTTATTGTGCGTCATCTCTCTAATAAATTATTCAGAAACGTTATCAGGAGAAAGAAAAAAAACACAAATTACTCAAACGCTAATCTAAAGAGGGATGTTTTAAGAAAACAGCTAATGACTTCATATTACGTAAGTGCAAAGGTAAATTATTCCACAATAGTGGTGCGCAAAAATAAAAAAGCCTTTTCACCAGCCCCGACCAACCTGGCTCTACGGGGGGTCAGCATGCTGCTACCAGAAAATCTTAACTGTCTTGGGGAAATATATTCAGAAATACAATCTTCAAGATATTGGGGGGGGGGGAAAGGCCATTGATGATCTTCCACGTCAATACTAGAATCTTGTATATTACATGCTCACGAACCAGCAGCCAATGAAGCTCTCGGAGAATAGGTGAAATTTGGAAGTCCTAGTAAGAACACGGGCAGCAGCATTTTGAACCCTCTGTAATTTGGCCAACTTGGTACATCTTCACCGTACAATAGGGCATTACCATAGTCCAACCGAGAAACCACATACGAATGAATTACTGAGGCCGCAACCGTATCAGAAAGAGGTTTTCTTATGCTAATGATATTACGAATGTGATAATATGCGGCTCGAGAAGTGGCATTATGTTGGGAGCCATTGTCATTTCTGAGTCTAATGAAACGCCAAGATTTTTTACACTGGCCTTAGCAATTACATCAACATTTCCAATACGCATTGTTTGACAAGTAATTTTAGAAGCTTGTCGTTGGTTTGGTAAAATATTCATGAATTCACTTTTATTGTCATTTAGTCATCCACAGTTTCATGTCACCAATGCAGGCCTCCAACCTGGCTCTAACTAAGACTTTACTATTTGAATGAAGTGTACAGTTGTGTGTCATCTGCGTAGAGATGCACGTCAATAGTGTGTGATCGGGCAATGTCTGCGAGTGGACAAGCATACACACTGAAGAAAGACGGGCCCAAGACTGAGCCCTGCGGCACTCCATATTTCAGCTCGCTCTCGGATGACATAAGATTATTTATTCTAACTGATAACCATTGTAAATTGAAGCGATTTGAGTTGCATTTAATGGGCAGATTCTCTTTTGCAAGATAAATTTCAAAAGAATGTAATATTTATTTATATAGAATGTAATATTTATTTATATAGAATGTAATATTTATTTATATAGAATGTAATATTTATTTATCCCTACATGTCTCACAATATACAATTTCGTACATAGAAATAAACTAAATAGTCATAACATCGAAATAGAAACACACAGAGGTCACATAATATTGACAATAATTGATTTGTTGTAATTCATGTTCTTCTTAATATTCATTTAAGTTTGAATGGACAAAAGAAAGACTTGATTGAATAAACCAACCAGGTCGATGGGTTCTGTATCGGTGTATGCACAATTTCGCATGCAAAATAGGGAAATGAAGGTTAGATAGGATAAAGAGAGATTAGGAAAGAGAGGGGGAGGGGAGAGCGGAAGGTCGGAAGGGGTGAGAGAAGAAAAGAAAAACACAATATATTCATTATTAGAATGAGGTTACAAAGAAACCAACAAAAGGGGTGGTTAACAAACCACTCCACTTAATTAAACCAAAATGAGGATTTTCTGAACTAAATAATGGTAAAGCCCCATCTCTGGGGCCTTTTAATTCACAAGCTCTGCTTCCAAGATTGGCCCCTCCACATTCTCTTCGAACTGTTTATATCCTATGTTAGTTAAAATCAATTTGTTATATATGTTGTTTGAAATATTCATCTCATTATGATGTCCATTGTTTGTTTATTTGAAAATGTGGAAAATAAATACGAATACCTTGTTGTATTCTTATCAATACTACAAGTGTAAGCAGTACTATAGCGATTTACAGGTAAAGATGAGAAAGACGAATACATGGGAATAGTAGAGCTAATGATTGCATGTTTGACAAAGTACATAATACACATGAGATAAATATATTCTAGTGTGGCACAAAACATGTCGTAGTAATTTCCATCTAAAGAGAAAGAAATACCACACATGCACACGTTGTCCAAACGTTGACTGAGGGCCTGCACAAGGCAGCAATAAATTTGAGTTAATGGGTGCGTTTGCAAGTAAAAGGTGCATTACGCATTAAAAGTTGCGAGGTTATTGTGTTATATGAAAGAAAATGTCTTTTAATAACATGCCTGAAAAAATTAGGGCTAAAAAAAACTTTTTCGTGGAATTATAGAACAAAAACTGATTAAATTGTTGGACGACGGTTTAATGTGTACGTATATTCGGACGGTAAGTTCGTACACAGATCGGTATGCATGACCCCTACTTGACCTGCGCTAGCTGCATGATCAGCACATAAATACTTATTGGAGAGCGTTTACCGTGCAAAATACCAAAACATCGCTTTAACTGACTACATGTAATTACATATTATTTTAGATGATTTTTCCGTGACATAGGCTAACAAATGTAGGCTTCACAATATATTTACGAAAACAAGTATGATATTTTGTAATATTATGCTAACTTAGATAAACTCTTTTATTGACCGATATATAGTTTATATTGAGGGACGCATTCATTTTTCATTCCTAGAATCCAAATTACACGACTGTTTTTTGTTTGTTTGTTCCATTGATCCCTTTCCGCCAAGTGAAAGCTGTTCAGACATTTTGTAAAAGTGGACCTTTCCCTTTGACATCAGTGATTATATACGGGACTATCATAATAAGCGGGGCTTGAGGAAATGATGGTGTCGGAAAAAACTATAATACCATACAAACTAAACAATAAAGGGGAAAAAAGAATGAGGAGACGAAAATGGAATGAGATGGATGGATGGTGCGGATGGATATACAAGTAAGAGTTTCGTATTACGAGGGAGCGAAGCGACCAAGCCCTAAGAAGGAAAGCAACTGAGCCGGAGGAGGTTGTTGTAGGGGGTTTCTCCCCTCCGACGGTAGGCAGCTTTTGCCTGTATGAATTGAGACTGTGCAATCTGGTGCATACCTGGAAAGTAAATTCTGACTTGACGACAGCTAGTAGAAGGAGTGAGGCGACTGAGCAAGGGACGGTGTGGGACGGATGGGGTTGAACCTTATGTATATTTAGACTTGAAACTGTGCAATCTTGTGCATACCTGGAAAGGAAATTCTGACACGACGAAAAGTAGTATAATGTGCGTTCGTGCGTCATAACAAGGTTATGACGAGGTTATTATTGATTCATGAGAAAAACAAAAAATGTATGACGATTCGCGACACAAAAGTTAATACACTCGATAATTTGAAACAATATAAATGCTAGTTGTGTAATTAATCGATTGTTATGCACTTTTTGGTATTGATAGATATTCCGCACATTGAACATTCAGATGAGACGTTTCACAATCAGAACATCGACAATGCAGTTAAAGGTGTCTCCAGCCAAAGAGAAGAGCAAGGATCAGAACCATCAGGTTTTAGTTTTGATAGTTTTATGTACACCAAAAGTAACTTCACCCTAAGCAATTGCGCATAATTTCATGACAGATTATTCTTTCAAGATGTCATCTTACTACACTATTCAACCAGCTCTTATGTTGGATATGTGCGAAAATCCGAGATATCAGAGAAAATCAGAGATATTCATTACTTTATGGATGAATGAGCACAGATCAATTACAAAATGGCCCAATTCTAAAGTCACGAGGTATTGCGCGTGCCTGTACATCGTTGTGAAATTCGCACACGTTCCGGAATGCATTGATCATGGCTTATGGAACAATGCTGTTTGATATTCTGAACATTTTGAATGTTTGATGGCACATGTGGTAAAATCCACTAATTGCAATTGTAAAACAGTGCATTTCTAAATGTCCAACTCTCACTAATTTGTAATGAAAATACTTTTTACGACTTTTGAAATATGACTAATTTGTATATAATAAGTGCTCGCTCAGCCATGATTAATGGTTACCTATTAATTTCACACACCTAACAACCCTATGTATATATCTTGAAACTATTCTTGGTTTTGAAATTGTGGGCAGTTGACCAGGGGGGCAGTAACTTTTTAAGTTTGGTTTGTATCAAAGGTTGCATATGATGCGTGTTATATTGTTTTCAGAAATGTGAAGGACTTATGTTAAATTATGGAATAAAGGTAGATCCCCTTTATCTATTTCAGTTTAATACATTCACGGGCATTTCAGCCGTTACTGAACCAGGGTAACCTGGCTAGTCATAAAAGCCGCTATTCATAAGTACCCCTATTCATAACGTGAAATTTCAAGTACGTGAAGGACGTCCGCCATTCATAAAACTAAATGGGGGTAAGTATTCATAATTGCTGAATCTATAGGAAGTAACAGGCTATTATGACAAGCGGTCCTTATGACTAGCGAGCGGACCCATCTGAACCGATTTTGATCAAACAAATTTTGAAAGTGTCATTAAATTTGTGTTTGTTACACTTTTTGTTTCATTAACTCACGACAAAATTAATTCATGAATCGTCCTGTAGGCCATACATGAACTTCCCCTGTAATAATTAATATAAATGTGATATCTATGCCTGTGATTGTTCTATAAAATACAATACACAATATGTACCTATTTCATGCACGATATATAAGAATAATTAATCAAAAGTTTGAAATAAGAAAATAAGTTTGTTATTGCATATTGACTATGAAATTGATATTCATTTCCGATTTTCTAGCTAAAATTATTTAATTTAAATTTAAGTTTAAGTTACTTTAAGGAATATGCAATTTCGTTTAAACATGATAATCGGCAATGAACTAATTTGCATTTCATCTTGGTTATTAATTGGTATTTGACATTCATGTTTTCTTTGATTCATTTTAAATCGTAGACAACAGGGGGGACGTTTTAAGTGACGAACTTCTTCTGGCCATGTCGAAGAAGATAGACCCTGGACTGGTACCCCCGCAGGATTTTAGTGTTTATCTTGGCTTCACGAATGCGGAGGGGAACTGCGCGAAGATCGACGGTCATGTAAATGACGCTCTACATACAGCCTACTGCAAATTACTCCAAAAATTTGTCAACAAACACACAAGGAGCAAAAACGCTGCCCTAACGCTTCGTACAATTCTCTGGAAAAATGGCATGGCAACGGTCGCTGAAGTTCTCGAAAATGGTACGGACAGACGGAAATCATGCCCTTGTGGCAATAATTCGGTTGATGTTGAATTATGTGTTTTGCAGAAAAAACTAATAAAAAGTTAATAAGTTAAAAGAGTTAATATTAATTATAAATTAATATTATGGAGTAAATATTATTTACTTTAAAGTTAGCTTGGGGTAAACTAGGTTTGGTGTGGTTTATTGATAGAATGCAGTTTGTTTCTTGATAAAGGTCAATAATTGTGTGTTTACATCTGAGAGTAGTTTGTTCAAGTATAGCTACAATATTCCCAGTTAATGTGTATAATGGGAGGGCCAATATAAAAAAAGTGGCCTCCTTAAGGACTTAGGTTGCCAGATCTCCACAACAAGTTTAGACCAATTTTATTTGAAGGTATTTGTAATGATACATATTAATTCAGAGGTCTACCTCAAACATTTTGTTGCGAACACCTCCAAATCCAGGATGGCGTCCAAAAAAGTAAGCGTTTTGACTTGCTATAGATAATTAGAAACATTTCTCTGACAGTACCTAATATTAGAATGAATCTGTGGTCATAATAAGACAATACAATTTCTTATAATCTGATACCAACATCATGGGTTTTAGGAAATGTAACACTGTAAATTTTAGCCCCAAAGCAACAATTTGGGAATTTTTTCTAACAAATGAAAAATAATTATTTTCAGAATTCGGAATGAATCAATAGTTGTGCTGGAATTTGAATTGATAGTTTTCAAAAAACTGCCAGTATATATCAATAACACCCTGTGAAAATCTCAAGTGCTTACTGTTTCTGGATACAAAGTTATGATAACTGGAAGTCAGCATTTAAAATTAACAAATCCTGCAATTTTGTACGATTTCGAACATTATACAGGTTGTCTCAACAAAGGTTATTTGTGTACACGCACTTTATTCAAGAAATGCTCCGAAAATGAACTTATTCATTCTGGTTTTTTAACAAAATCTTCAGTTTTATTCTTTTATTTGTCATGAATTAGCCACATTGGTTTGTAATACGCGAAAACAAGGTCGGTAATTTCACTACATAATTCCATTATACAAAATGCACTTACCAGTGCGTTTCACCGACTATATCTGGATAATTATGTTTTAAACATGATTAAACTTGTTAATACAATTATTTCGGAATATTATTCGGAACACCACTACTATAGCTGGGGCATATGCAAATTCGTTTTCATGATTCGAAGGAATCGTTGACTAATACTTGTGTTTATGGTAGAGAACTTATTGTACCACTTGTACATTTGTAACCATAGTAACATCAACAATAGAAATACAATAAATCATATATTTGGCTACTACAAGCCGCATAATTCACATTACTTTTCCCGTGAACATGAAGGAAATAAAATTTGCCTGCTATATTTAAGTTTTTAAAACAAATCTTTGGTGATTTCCTATATTTCTGTCTATAATCGGCTGCTGTTACCATGGTTATAAGAGTACAGGGTAGTGAACAAAAATTACATTCCGCTTGCTGTTAGCTATCATGTATGATTTTCTATGCTGCACAATAATGGTTTAGACATTGAGTTTAGCAATTGCGGCTCTGCACGTGTGTCACGCGCATAGTGGGTAAAATTCACAAAGGAGGTTGGTATCTATGGAATGCTGCTCGTATGCAAGTACATTGTAAAGTAGCAGTGTTAAGAAGCATAACAAGTAGTGAGTTTGCATTCCTTCTCCATCAGTTTACAATGACATTCCACAGATGGGTCAATCCACGTCAAATCAACCGGTGGGTGTCACCCGACCCCCTTCGATTTTGCTAAAATGCGCACTAGATGTTCCCCAAAGTGTCTGACGGAAAGCCCCGAAATGTTGTTGCTCCAAAGTCATTCGGTTGCTAAGTTACGGCCGCGCCTAGGAACCGATGCGCGGTCAAACAGTTTCTTCATTAAAATTGGGGCCATTTTTTATCATCTGCTGTAACGAAAATTGAAAAGCCAGAGCTCACATTTTCGGGAAATTGAAAAGAATTTGTCATCTCTACAAGATGTATGTATTATGTCGCGGGTCGATCTTTTGTTTTTGCATGAGGGGTCACCGAAAATAGCGTTAAGCGAAAAAAAAATCAAGCATATTTGCATGCCCATATCCTAAAAATGAATAGATATATGGTTCTAATCTTTTGTAGTTTTAAAGACCTCCACTTTCTTAACAGATTATAAACAAATTAGCGTGATTGGTCAAGTCGTTTTTATGTAAAAGCGCCCTGAAAGTTGGGATTTTTCCAAAATGTAGCAAGTCCAAGGTCAAAGGTCACCCCTCGTCCCATCCTGGATCTTCCCCAATTTGTGTGTAATGACAGACATTTACCTATATTTTCATGGGGAACCAATTAAATTTTGCTACCGGAACGTTTAATGGCTTAATTACGGTAACGGAAATGGTTGTAAAAACACCGAAATGTGGTAAATTGCCATATAAGGGGCTTTAGGGCATATTTTGAATCTCTTTCACATGCAATAAAAAATGTAACAAATACTCTTCTTCCAGGAGTTGACAGACATTTGGCTATATTTTCATGGGTAAGCACAAGAATCTGGTACAGGAACGTTAAATGGCTTATTTACATTGACGAAAATGGTTGTAAAAACATCGAAACGTGTTAAATTGCCATATAGGGCTTTAGGGCATATTTTGAATCTCTCTCACATGCAATGGAAAACTTTATAAACACTGTTCCTTGGGGAATCAACAGTCATTCACCTATATTTTGATGGGTTAGCAACAAAAATATGCTACCGGCACGTTTAAGGGCTAATTTACACTGCCAAAAATGGCTGTAAACACACTGAGATGTGTTAAATTGCCATAAAGTGTGGTTTAAGGCATAATTTGAATCTCTCTCACACGCATAAGAAAAATTTATAAATATTGTTATTCGGAGAATCAACAGACTTTTACCTATATTTTTATGGCTTAGCAAAAAATATATTTGCTACCAAAACGTTAACGGCTTATTTACACTGACGAACATGGTAGTAAACACACCGAAACCTGTTAAATTGCCATATAGTGGGCTTTAGGGCATACGTTGAATCTCTCTAACATGCAATGGAAAACATTATAAACATTGTTCTTTGGAGAATTAACAGACTTTTACCTATAATTGTATGGGTTACCAACAAAAAATTGCTACCGGAACGTTAACGGCTTATTTACACTGACGAAATTGGTCGTATACACACTGACACGTGTCAATTTGCCATAAAATGGGTTTTATGGCATACTTTGAATCTCTCCCACGGAATGGAAAATCTAATAAATACCGTTCTTCAGTGAATCAACAGACATTTACTTCTATTTTCATGTGTTAGCCAAATAAATTTTCTACCGGCACGTTAAACGGCTTACTTACAATGACGAAAATGGTCTCAAACACCGAAACGGACTATTAATTTTCAACACATTTCAGTGCGTTTACGACCATATTCGTCAGTGTACATTAAATAAGCCGTTTAACGTTACGGTAGCATTGTTTTTGCTAACCCATGGAAATATAGTTGAATGTTTGTTGATTAAAACAGTGTTTATAAAGTTTTCCAATGCATGTGAGAGAGATTCAAAGTATGCCCTAATTAGCATTGTATATTGATTAATTCTGAGTCCCGATAGATAAGACAACTAAGACTAATGCATGTATATTGTTAATATCACATGCCAGCTGGCCCAAAACTATATAATTCTCATTATTGGGCCATTAATATTTTAATTAAAAACTGTGAAAAAAGTTGCTAAAGTTTTGACATCTACCTAAGAAAGCATAGCCCATTATATGGCAATTTAACAAGTTTCAGTGTGCTTAGATCCATTTTCGTCAGTGTTAATAAGCCATTAAACTTTCCGGTAGCAAATTTGTTTTGCTTACCAATTAAAATATAGCCGAATGTCTGTCAATTCCTGGAAGAAGAGAATTTAAACAATTTTCTATGGCGTGTGATAGAGATTCAAATTATGCCCTAAATCCCATTTACCACTTTTCGGTGATTTTTCTTTTAGCGTTTTCTTTAGCGTAATTAAGCCATTAAACGTTCTGGTAGCAAAATTCGTTTTGGTAATTCATGAAAATATAGGTAAATGTCTGTTAATTCTTCAAAGAACAGTGTTTATAAAGTTTGTTATCATGCGTAACTAGAGCGATTAAAAATATGCCGTAAAGCCATGAAAGCACGCTATATGGCATTTTAACACATCTCAGTCTGTTTACGACCAATTTTTTCAGTGTAAATAAGCCGTTAAACGTTCCGGTAGCAATTATTTTGCTAACCCATGAAAATATAGGTACAATCCTGTTGATTCTCCAAAGAACAATATATACAAAGTTTTCTAATGCGTGTGAGAGAGATTCAAAGTATGCTCTAAAGCACACTATATGGCAATTTAACACGTTTTAGTGTGTTTACGACCAGTGTAAATAAGCCTTTAATCGTTCCGGTAGCAATTTTGTTTTGCTAACCCATGAAAAAATAGGTGAATGTCTGTTGATTCATAAAAGAACAGTGCTTGTAAAGTTTTCTATTCTATGTGAGAGAGATTTAAAGTATGCCATAAAGCCCATTATATGGCAATTTAACATGTTTCGGAGTGTTTACAAGCATTTTCGTCAGTGTAAATAAGCCGTTAAATGTTCCGGTAGCAATTTTTGCTTGCTAACCCATGAAAATATAGCCAAATATCTGTCAATTCCTGGAAGAAGAGTATTTATACAAATTTTTATGACGTGTGAGAGAGATTCAAAATATGTCCTAAAGCCCATTATATGGCAATTTGCCACATTTCGGTGTTTTTAC
>JAUELG010424017.1:2182-12757 GCA_031471515.1 Dendraster excentricus | reverse complement strand
CCGCCCCTGTGGGCCCCCCCCCCCCGCAATCAGTTGACCCTCGGTACGCCACTGTTTCATAGGATTTAAATGTTTGTATGGTATGTTTTAGTAATATTATAACTCTCATTATCAGTTGTATTATTATTATTATTATTTTCTTTATCATTGTACCATTCTGATTATTAATTTATTATTATTATTATTACCATGATTATTATTATTATTAGCATTATTATTATTATAGATAGTAGAAGTAGTTATGTAATAAAAGTGGTGGTGGTGGTGGTGGTGGTGGTGGCGGTGATCGTGGTGGTGGTGGTGATTATGATGGTGTCGGTTTTGGTGGTGGTGGTGGTGGTGGTGGCCGTGGTGGTGGTGGTGGTGGTGGTGATGGTGGTGGTGGTAGTGACTGTGGTGGTGGTGACCGTGGTGGTGGTGACCGTGGTGGTGGTTTTGGTAGTGGTGGTAAACTTGAATTAAAATGTCGATGTGCTCCGTTTTTGTTCATAACTGAAGCCTAAATGGTATTTTACTCTTCTTCGTTAAACAGGCATGATCATTCCCGTTTCTTCGGGTTTCTTTTTAAACAGGGTTCATGATTGTCCTCAATTTACTGCAAGTGGTTGGGAGAGTTGAATTTTATTATTTCTCCGAGTGAAATGATGACCACTCTCTTTACACTCGAAAATGGGTTATCCTCAATTTAACTCATCGAAAGAGAGAGTGGAATTTCACTTAATTAGAGTGCCTTTTCACAGTGGTTATCACAGTGGTTATCTTCAATTTAACTCATCGGAAGAGAGAGTTGAATTTCACATCAGAGTGCCTTTTCACACCTTTTCAAAGAAAGAAACCTTCATAACTATGCATGACTGTATTGGTGCATTCTGTGTTCACAGCTGCGCGAATCTGACGCTGTTGAGTACATAGACGAGGATGGTGTTGCCTACGCTTCCGACGTCGCCTCGTGGGGTCTCGACCGCATCGACCAGATCGGGCTCCCACTCGACGGCGAGTACAGCCAGGTAATGGGCGATGGAGCCGGCGTCGACGTCTACGTCATCGACACCGGGATCAACCCCGATCACGAGGACTACTTGGGGAGGTCTTCAATCGCGTTCGACGCAACTCGCTTTGGAAACGTAAGATGAGTCTCTTTATTTCTTTCTTTTTGGACGCATTCTTTTAAACAAATTTTTAGATATTCTGTTATTTTGTTTTGTACATGACGGATGGAAACCCATTTAATAGCACGACGTCGTTCCGAATTCTAGATTCACAAAATTGATTACATTCGAGAGTAGAACCGGTTTTCCAAACTGTCATCACCAAGGACAAGATATTTGTTTTCGACTAGATTTTAAAACTAAATATATATTTCTTTCAGTGGTCAGTGTGGTCGGAATTGATAGATCATTCCGTGAAATTTAATAAAAGGAACTAATGATATTCATTCTCATTACGACTTAATAGCTATTGTTTGTAGCTGTCCTAAATCAAAATGATTTACGTGGCTTTACTTAAGTTTTACTTATACATTAACAGGGTGTTGACTGCAACGGACACGGCACTCACTGTGCGGGGACCGTGGCGGGCACGCAGTACGGCGTGGCGAAGGCTGCCAACGTGCACGGCGTGCGGACTCTGGGCTGTACAGGGTCGGGGTCTTGGGCCCAAGTCATAAGTGGTACGTAATGCTCGTTGTTACCCTTTTCATTTACCCTATCATTTAACGGCCAACAAAATTTACGAGTTCCCAATTTGTAAAGGAAAACAGTTATCAATTTAGCCTTAAAATAGCCCTCGTCATTTCTTCTCTATATGTTGCATGTCTCAGGATGTGACTTCGTAGCAGCCAACGCGACCTTACCCGCTGTCGCGTCGATGTCGCTGGGAGGGAGTGCAACCGCCTCTCTCGACGCCGCCGTCCAAGGCATGATCGATGTCGGTATCACTGTGGCCGTGGCCGCGGGCAACGAGGACACGGACGCGTGCAGCAAATCACCTGCTCGAGTTCTCGACGTAAGTTTTTTTTCTATCACTATTGGAAGAGCTTTCAACCAAAATCCACCAAATACACTTTTTCAACTTCTGAGGAAAACAAGTTTCTTTGTTTCACTTTGCACACGTGCCTATGGGAATATGAAAAGTGAACTTTATATGCTTTGATTATTAGTGAGTTATTCTTTTATGGAAATTGGATTTAGCGCCTTTTGGAAGTGAGCTCTCCATATATATATATGCATTGTGATCATATATCATTTGATTGCCAAATGACAGTATTGGTATACGTCCCGACACAATTATTTTATTTTTTTAAATATGTTTTGTCTGCCATTGTTAAGATTTGTACAAAAGATGCTTCGAAATTTACTATTTGAGCATTAAAATCTTCGATATAAATCGTGCATAGATAATTAAATTACACAAAATGTACCACATATTACCCTTTAATTCAACGTTGTCAACATTGAATGATATAACATATGATTCTTTTTAAGTTTTAGTGTCTACCTTTTTCCTATTTTCAATGAGACAATCTTTATATTATAAGAAAGTGACAATAAATGATAACGATATATATAATAATGTGGATGTAGTGTGGCAAGATCGGTAGAGCGCGCGCTTTCCGATAGAGAGATCCCGAGTTCGAACCCTGCCCACTGCCTTTGTCCTTCAGCAAGACAATTTATCCACAGTTGCTGCTCTCTACCCAGGTGTAATATCATTGTGTGGGTTTGAAATGTACCTGATGATCAAGGATAATAATAATAAGCGCGGTATAATATATACAGATAGTTTCCGCGCTCTATTAATTATTAATTATTATAATTATTATTAATACAATTTTCGATTTATATAGCGCCTAATGGTTGATAATATGATTGATAAACGCTTTACAATTATATCAACGACAGGCTATCACCGTAGGTGCCACCGATATCGGCGATACCCGCGCCTACTTCTCCAACTATGGCGTATGTGTGGACATCTTCGCCCCGGGAGTGGATATCACCTCTGCCTGGATCGGGACTCCGGAAGCCACCAACACCATCAGTGGGACCTCCATGGCCTGCCCCCATGTTGCTGGTAGGTACCCCATACAAAACTGTATGCCTCAAATTGGAGTAAATGATTGATAGCCAACCGAACAAAATACGATGATCAGATCGACCCAGCTAGCCACCTGACGTCGGGCCAATTGTCATTTTGTTGACCGGATGACGGTATATCGCGGTTGGCTCGAGGTTAAAATGTCCGCCAGCCCAGAATCGTTACTGCGTCATTTTGTGATATATTGGTATAACGTCAATTTCCGACAATGGCCCTCGAGCCAACCGCGATGTACCGACATCCGGCCAACAACTTATGATATGGGCCCGACGTCAGGTGGCTAGCGGAATAGTTACTAATCATAATGAATGTATGTACATTATTGCTCTTGGTGCTGATAGCCATTCTGTTCGAATCGGGACACCGGTCGCCACCCGTACTATCAGTGGGACCTCTATGGCCTGCCCTCATGTCGCTGGTAGGAACTCCTTAGGAAAGTGTATGCCTCAAATTAGAGCGAATGTTTGATATCCATCCGAACGATATATGATGATCAGATCAAGTTAGTTTTATAGTGAATGCATGTACATCTTTGCTCTTTGGTGTTGATATCCTTTCTGTCCGAATCGGGACACCGGTCGCCACCCGGACCATTAGTGTCATGAAAACTTGTGCTCCTATAAAATTAGATATCATTTTCTAGGTGTTGTCTAATGAGTGCTGAAAACCATTTGTAAGGAATCGTCGACGACGCTGTACAGCTGAAAACGATACACTGTCGATGTTTTGGGGGACGCGGTGCGTAGCCAGTCATGATGGGAGTGGCGTCATCAAAGAGACCATAGCCGGGAAAGTGCCGGTGTAGTAGTCCCAATCGTCCCCCCTGCGAGAATAATCCGGCCAGAGCATTCTCAGGCGCAATATGGGTCCATAATTTTGTGGAAAATGACAATTTTTGCTAATTGTCACCTTTGCGGCCGCGTGGAATGAAAACAAATGTGTGAAATTATATAAAACTATAAATTTTCTAAAAGCGTTACTAATACACTTTGATTTGAGACCAAAAACACGTATATCAGAGAAAATAGGGACACACAGCAACTGATGAAGCACTCACAGTCTGGAAATTGCCAAAAGTGCAATTCAAAAATCTGACGCATAAATTATATCACCCCCTTGATGAAAAGGGGAGACTTAATACACGTAATACACGGGAGGGGACTCGGCACGCCGCCGCGAAAATCGTCTCTCTCAGCAAAAAAGACTCATATCGCGCGCGACAATCCTCCGGCCGGACTATCCTCGCTAGGACAGCTGGGTCCACTACACCGGCCAAGCACATGGCCGGATCACCAAACGTGTTCCTTAATTATGAAAAGAAAATCAAATTTTAAAAAGTAAAAATTCAAAAGTAAAAAGTCAGATTTAGGAATACGTCTCGGGACTTATTTACTCTTCCCTTAATATCATTCAATATCCCTCGGGAGTGTAACATTCCGCGCTTTTCCCCCACCACCAGTTAACAACAGTATAAAATGTTTTTTAAATAAATTAATTTTCATAATTCCGTCCAATATTCACCAGGTGCCGCGGCCGTCCTCCTGGCAAACGACCCGACCATGACACCTGATGTCATCAAGGAGACCCTTCAGATGAAGGCCATAGCACGGAACAGTGTCCGACCAAGCAAAATGATCGCCAAACTTGTTCCTTAATATATCAAAACAAGGAAATCAAATTTCTTATTAATTTAAATACGATTAATTAATTTTCATAATTCATACCGATATTCACAAGTTTCATATTGAAATAAATAAGATTATTCATTTTCATAATTCCTTCCAATATGTAACAGGTGCCGCAGCTGTTCTTCTTGCAAACGACCCGAGCATGACACCCGATGTCATCAAGGAAAACCTGCAGATGAAGGCCATAGCCGGAGCAGTATCTGACCCCGTATGGGGCTCACCCAATCTGCTCCTCTACATGGGCGTTGGGAGTGGCGGAGGTTACATCCCGACACCACCGCCACCACCGCCACCAACCACGGCCCCACCACGTATGTTGCTTCTTCTTCTTCTTCTTCTTCTTTAAGTATATTCAGCCCGTTATCTGGCGTATACAGGGTGCCCCCCCCCCCCCACCAAAACAAAACAAAACAAACAACAACAAAAAACAAGCAAACAAAATAAGGACGGGGCACTCTAAAAATAACACAATGAAAATGTTCACAAGATACATGAGATAGGGTGTCCTTTCCAATGAACAACAATACCCCAAAAAATAATTTTGAACGTGTAGTTTTTTGTTTTAGGGCGCTTTGAGAGAGACCATGTCCGGATCCTATTTTTGTAAATTTTTACCAAGTCAGTATCTAATAAATCAGACTTACTGCCCGTCATCCTATTGACCCATTATGCCCATTCCCAAACTGAAGTTCAGATTGCACCACAAAAGCCCTATTGTTTACTAATCCAATAATATTGTTCTAATAGCCTTGCCAATATATTTTTTGATTGCATTATGACCATAATGATGACGACCATGATGACGATGATTGCGATGACGACATCGACGTTCTGCTGCGATGATGATGCTGATGGTTATGATGCTGCTGCTGATGATGGTTATGATGCTGCTAATACATGCTGCTAAGTCATGATTGTTTTGATAAAAATAACGGTGATAGTGATAATGGTGATGTCGTTATTGACGATAATGCTGATGATGGTGATGATGATAGTGATGATGATCATCATGATACTGACGATGCTGATCATGTTGATGATGATAGGGGTGATTACGCTAATGATAATGATGACGACTATGTAGACGATGATTGCGATGATGGCGAAGAGTATTTTAGTAGCAGAGATGGAAAAATATTTCCGTAATATCATAATGATAAAATATTCATTTGAATATCCCTTATCAAATGTCAAATTATGTTCGTTATTTTCCTAGCTTGCCACTATTACTTCACGGAGGGCTCGGGGACCATCACCAGTCCGAACTACCCGTCGAACTACGACATCAACTTGGACTGCGAATACTTCATCGGAGTCAATGGTAGCAGTGCCGGTCTCGTCTCCCTCTCCTTCGATGATTTCTCTCTTGAGGGTTCAAATTATGATTATTTACGGGTAAGCTGCTGCAGACTATAATATTGGTACATATACTATTGTAAATAATAGCCAATAACAAAAGCAAACTATTTGTCTGGTTAGCATTTTGATTCATACGACGATCATTTCAAAACATAATTTCGTGGATCGGTAAGAATTGGATGCACTCTTTTAACTTTGGAAATGGTCTAAAATCATTTTAAAGTTAAACTTGTGCATCCAATTCTTACCGATCCAATTACGCAATATCGTGTGTTAGGGCGCCTGCAATTAAACGTTCGGCGCTTATTACGAAACATTACCCCCTGTTACGGGTGCTTGCGAGTTACACGGGGAGTTGAGATGGTGTGCAAGATTATTGTGAAGGTTTAACCCGTTACTGATGACCAAGGGTAATAATAGTGCATAGGGACATGAAATTGTGCTTATGTGTTATGCGCTATAATAAAGTGTTTCATTATGATGAACATGTTTTGACTGTGTGTATCACTATTGCACGTTTACTAGATCCACGACGGCAGCTCTGATCTGGCTCCTCAACTCGGCCAGTGGACTGGGAGCGATGGCCCAGGTAGCATCACGGGTTCTAACTCCGGCCTCTACATGCTCTTCCATTCTGATTTCTCAGTCACTAACAGGGGATTCTCGGCCACCTATTATATCGGCGATTCAGGCGGTAAATACGATCGAAATTATTCTGTGTTCGCTCTGTGAGGGTGACGTATTGATGAATCCGTGTGATTAGCACATTCTTATAAATACTGCCTTTCCCCTTTTTCACTTTCATCCACTTTCTCATTTTATCTCCCTCTGCCTTTACTACTACTACCCTGTTCTTGTTTTCTGTATCTCGCTCGCCATTCTCTTGCCCATTTTTAAGTCCAACCAATAGATGCTGTTTTACGATGTACAATGTACATGCTTTTTGATGTTCATCAGATGTTTTTTTATGTGTGTATTATGTATTGATTAATTTTCGTGAACCCGGTACAAGTTTCCATTAAGTTGGACGAATAGAATAAAAATATTGAAAATATCTAAATGTTTAAATAAAATTGATTTAAAATTTCGCGGTGTACAATACTGATTATAATCGATTATTTTTTATCACCGAAAAAACTGAATCACTTCGCGTGATATCCCGCGCCTTTCTTTAAAGTCGATTTAATTATTCTTGGGATTGTGCTCGGTTTGTATAGCTTCTGACTAATCGAGCATTGATTGAAAAGGGTTTCATGGGAACGACCCACGATCCAAAATTCTTCGTGGCTTGATGGGTTGAGCACCGGTTTAGCAATCCGGAGGTCTGGGCACCGTTGCAGGAAGAGATACATTCGATTGTAAGTTACGCAAGTCAGAAAATTTACGCTATCAACCAATCAGATTTGCGCATCTAGAACACGTGATCTGACTTCCGATCAATCGTAACTTACAATCGATTGTATCTCTTTATGCAATGATTGGGGCCCATGAGTTCGATTCCCCGTGGAAGTGAAGCTTATTTTTCTTGGCTCATCTTCAATCGATCGTTTTTTGTTTTTGTTAACAGAATGTGGCAAGAAGGATAAGTTCACGTCGGACTTTGGACTATTCCATTCTCCTAACTACCCCGAGAAGTACGACAACCACGGCGACTGCGCCTTCGTCATCGAGGTCGACGCAGGAAGGACGATCACGATCTCCTTCGACGATTTCGACGTCGAAGACCACGTGTCGTGTGGCGATGATGCACTTGAGGTCAGTGACTATTTATAACCCTAACAAAAAGTCGATCAAAATGGGGGGGGGGGGCGGGGCGGGCGGGAGGGGCAAATATTGGAGACAGGTAAACGAAGTCTGGTATTGATGAGTGCCTGGGTGACATGCATGAGCGAGCGAATCACCAAGCTGTGCGGTGATTTCTTAAAGTCAAATTTCAATTTAGACTGTAATTTTCTCCAAATCCTTAATTCAGTTTCAAGTCAAATCCAAAATGGATTTCCATTTGAGCGCCATTCAATGTGTACAATGTGGCCCTGATAGGTCAAATAACGAATCTGTTTTAATTCAATTCCTGAATGAACAACAAAACTCCCAATCCTAAATTCAGTTTCAATCCCTATTCCAACAATCTATCACTTCCGTAATTTTAATTTAATTCCATGTGTACGACGGTATGGAGGAACAACAAAACTCCTAGGTATAAATTCAGTTTCAATTCTAATTCCAACACTCCGTGCATTATTTCCGTTTGAATTCAATTCCAGGTGTACAACGGCCTGGGTGAACAAAACAAATCCGATTCCTATATTCAGTTTCAATTCTATTCCAACAAACGCATTTTCAATTTTAACTTGTTCTCTAATTATTGTGTATTGATGTGTTGTTGTTCTGTACTCGTTATTGTTAAATGTTTAGTGTACGTTTCTTATTCAATTTTCGACTTATATGCAAAAATCCTCTATTCATGAGGGTTGTTTGATTTCCGTGCTTAAAGTAATGTATACAAATAATCTATTCTATTTTGACTCTGTTTACATGGGTTTGCCATTAACAAGTACTTTGCTTCTAAGGCAAATACCTGTCAATTTTTACACTGTACCGATGTTATTATTGTATTTTATCTTAAATAAATGAATAAATAAAATGTAAATGAAATCCATCACTTACGTTTGAATTCAATTCCAGGTGTACGACGGCCCGAATGACATGAGCGATCGCATCGCCAAGCTCTGCGGAAGCAAGATCCCGGGGCCTGTGACGTCATCGGGTAACATTCTGTACGTGCGGTTCACGAGTGATAGTTCTCTGAACGGCAGAGGGTTCCAGGCGTCCTATACCACGCAGTAAATAATGACGGAATAAATCGATCAAAATGAAAATACGGAACGTTAAATTTTCATATTCCTATAGGGATGTGTACAAAAATTCGACCAAGAAACCTGATTTTCTCCGTAATTTAAAAAGTGGATGTAGTACCTTTTGCAACCGAGCTCTTGTATTACCCGCTCCAGTGTATTAACCGCATCGTAAATTAATAGAGTACAGAAGCCATGACGCAGTCAATCAGAAAATTAATACAGGTTTCCCATTCATTTTTCAAACAATCGTCATTCAATTTAAATCGTTATTAACTTCAGTTTTGTCTCGAGAAGTCCGTAAGGTGCAAATGTAACGTTCGTTTCCGCTATTGCACACATATTTTCGTGTTTTTTCCAATCAATTTGGTTAATTTTCATTAATGTTATTCAAAGCTCATTCAATTTTCGTCCAATCATTGTACACCGACAGAAGTGATCGGACGAAATTCAACAAGCTTTTGGTTGCAAATGAACGAAATTGTGTGCTGGATGACGAAATCGATATTACGTACGTTCGGGAAAACTTTCCGGACGAAATTAAAGTTAAAAATTAATGAAATCGAATGTTGATTGTTTGAAAATGGATGAGAAAACCTATTATACAGAGCATGGAAACTGTAGACTGTGGTGGGACTCGAACCGATGATCTACGTCGCTTTCCTGGGAAATCACAAAGATCCAAAGTCGAACATGACACTCAGATTTACCCAACACTAATAGAAAGCCACTTATTTGTAAAGTTGTAAAATTTATTCTTCAAACAGTCCTACGTTGTTGATAAAAATGTGCATTAATCTTATGTATTGTATCTTTTTATCTTTAATCTTTAATATTGTATCCGTTATCTTTTATCAAAGAGACTTACAGTAAATGATGTAACAACTTGTTGAAAGAATCACGTATTTGCATTTGAGATCTTGACTATGTTTGATTCCAAAGCTAAACATGGATTTCCGTTATATTTAAGTCCAACTTGGAGTATTTGTGAACCAATTCGGGCCTACAAAGTGTATTCTGTTATCAAAATTGTATGATCATTCAACTTTCACTCTCAGTTGTGAATTACCTGACAAGAAGTATCTATTGATGCGCCCACTATACCTAAACTCAACGATCCCTTTAAGGTTCTAATTTATTACACTGGTAGTTTGTCTATCAATGTATTTACTATCACTTCGTCGGTTAAATAACATAAACACGATTAAATGTATATATGCAAAGCTTTGGTTTGCTTTAGCAGTGTTTCCGTCAGATTATGTAGATTGCCATAGCTTTAACGTTGGTGGGGAGCTCCACTGGTATGCCGATATTCCATCTTCTCCATCTTCTAAGAAACTCGCCTGGCAAGAAGTGGAAATACCCCACCAACGGGAAAGTCTAGACAGTTTGACGTAGTTTGCAAGCCGAAAAGCAAGCAAAAACAAAAAAATATTTTAACAGCTCTTATTGATTGTGTATGAATATATATTAAAAGTATAATTATGCCACTAGTATATAACAACCTCAACGGAGCTGTTTAAGAAATCGTGTTTTGATTTATGATCGTATGACGAAATGTTTGTGATTTAAATGAA
>JAUELG010423684.1:0-12773 GCA_031471515.1 Dendraster excentricus | reverse complement strand
GACATGGTGTCACTCAAAGCGCTCTAAAACAAAAACTACACGACCAAAATTAATGATCTTGGTATCACTTTTCATGTAAAAAGACACCCTGTACGATGGATCTAGTCATTTTGGTTTTTTATATTGTGAAGTGCCCTGTTCCGTTTTTTGGGGGCCACCCTGTATTGGCGCTCCCATAACACTCTTAGTGATGATGGAGAATATGCTCGGATAAGTGACTCCCTCTCCATTGCAACATTCTCAATGAGACAAATATGTGAATGATCTTCTCAATGACAATGAGCTGCTTGGAAGGAATGTTCCCCAGGGAGTGGAGATGGTGCACACAATCTGTGCCGGTTAGCATTGTATCCTATGACCTGGGTAATAATAGTGTAAAGCGCTTAGAGATTAAATTTTGTATCATATTAGTTGCTAAATTAAAATCGAACTTGTTATTATTATTGTCAACATGCACCTTTGGACAAAATGCACTTCAAATTTTGGCTAAACATGTCATATCTTGTACACACAAAACTTACTCATAAGGTGTATTCAAGCAGAGAGGGAGGGCTTGACGCACTCCACTGGTCCCATCAATCGAGGGCTCCCTAGCTGCTGTGTCTTCCCTGTTAGGCCAGAGCAATCTGAGCTGCTCGGCCTGGTCCTGGTTTGGCGGACCGGCGGGGAACGTTTCTAGCGCTCGGCGGATCTTAGCTCTCTTGGACTGCACTCGTCTCCATCTAGGTAACAAAACAAATTTGTACAATCTTTTGTATTAAATGGATTTCTTATTGTGATGGGAAATAAAGTTGTTGGAGAGTGGGAGTGATTGTCACTCTTCGCTGCTCCCACCATAAAAGGGCAATTCTGTTACTAAATGTTGGTTAGGAAGTATAGAAAAATGTGTAAGGAATAAATTGGTTTTTATTGCTGTGAACTGAAAATCTGAATGATAACTTAAATCTCACTTTTGGAAACAGTTGCCAAGCTGTTTGAGGCTCATGGCTGCTGCAATGTCAGACAACTGCCTGTCTCGCTCAGCTCTCGCCATAGCAATGACCTCCCTGGATACAGAAGTGACCTCTGACCTTGTGACCTCTTCAAGCAATTCCTGTGCGACCACTGAACTGCATCGCTGGATAGCCTCGTGTCTGAGCTGGGACTGATACAACCTGGAGAGAGATCAATCAAACAACAAATTTTCAATACAAAATAAATTTACAATTTACATATACATACAAATCTTCCCACTAAGAATATATAAAATTATAATCCTTCCTGTGCCAACATTTTAATCTGTTTGTAGCTCACAATAGTTTGCCATTTGTGTCATACAACTAATACTATTAATCTGGTTAAAATGCTTGTTTTATTATTTCTGAAAGGTTAGCCTTTGAAAAAAACAAGACCTCATTTCAGTCACACAAAACTTATGAATAAGAAAACTTCATGAATAAGAATACAGAGTGATCTTTATTTATTTTATTCTTTTTTGGGGGGGCTCCCTATCTTATTTTATAGAAGTTTCACGGGGGCTACTCTTCCAAATTTAATTTTGAGGGCTACAAACTACTGGGGCTATTTTTTCTAATTGTATGGGCTAATTTTAAGCTCTAATGATGTCAGTGATCAATGGGATGGCATTCAATCACGATCCAATCGAGCCAATTTTGAATGAATGCCGAATAATGCAAAAAATAAACATAAATTGGGGGCAGGGCGGATTAGTCAAACCGCCCCCATGTATTTTTTCCAACCAACCTGATTTCCTGTCGCATGATGATTTTCAAACTCTCCTCTACAACTTCTTCTACGATGTCTTCGCTGAGCTGCTGTGACGCCTGACTGAGACGTGCATTCTGCTCTTGTTCCCTCTTCCATCTCTCCTCAGCTAGCCTCCTGGAATATGCATGATATACTCAAGATATTTACAATACATTCAAGATAAAGCAAGATATATTCAAGATATGCAAGATTTATTCAAGATAAGCAAGATCTATTCAAGATATAGCAACAAGTTTTAGTTCAAAGTCCCATGTCCTACCTTTCCTCTTCTTTTCTTGCTGCCTCCCGGTAGCGCAACTCCTCCTCTTTTCTCTTTTCAAATTTGTTCAACTCTCTCCATAAAAAAAAACACAACAAGAAAAGTACATCACTCGCAAGGATAGAACATCATGTCAAGTCTTAGGTCATAATTATGGCCTACCTTTCCTCCTCTAATCTCGCTGCCTCCTGGTAGCGCCGCTCCTCCTCTTTCCTCGCCGCCTCCCGGTATCGCTCCTCTTCCAGGGTTTCCGTGGCAACCAGCCTGCCGAAATGCTGCACCTCTTCCGTCACCAGCTGGTCCAGGACGAATGGAGAAGCCTGAATCATCTTCAGGGCGTGGATGAAACTGTCCGCAAGCTGCCTGACCATATCGTCAATCACCTCCAAGAATAAGTCTTTTGTCACATCTTTGATCACCTGCAAAATAAAAAAAAGTTTTGATGAATTTTCCAGACCGTCATCAAACCTGACTGCTTGCTGTCTGACCATATCATCAATCACCACCAGGAAAAGTTCTTTTGTTATGTCTTTGATCATCTGCAATAACAGACAAAATTTGATGAGTTCTCCAGTATGACTGGAGATGCCTGAATCATTTTAATACAAAATATTTTTCAATATGAAACACCATATGTCTACAATATGTATACGTATACTCTACAGCATACACAAATAGACCTTGTTTAAAAATTATGTTTACCTCATTGGTAATTCTTGACCTTCCAATGTTTGTTGAGGTGGAACGCTACCGGCTGCTTTATTGATTCCTGGAGAGGCGCTTGCACCACCTCTGCATGCACTAATGTAAATGTTATAGTTGAAATACTGTACACATTTACCTTGTTTGGTATATTTGTTGATGTAAAACCCTAGCAGCTGGCTGTTTTACCAATTCTGGAGAGGCCTTTGCACAACTTCAACATAAACTAGTGTCGATTTTTATTGTTTGAATACAGATATTTACCTCATTTGTTATCATTGGTCTCTCTTCCTCTTCCTGGGCTGGTGTAGGGCTTGGTCTCCGCTCAGGTCTCCGCTCAGGTCTCCTCTCAACCGGCTTAGCTGCACCTGATAATAATAAGAAAATAAAACAGTTTTAGAGGGATCTAGTAACTTTGTAGGCAGGTGCAAAAAGTGATGAATGGTTGATGCAATGTACATTGTTGGTATCTGATATGTCCACAAGGCTTTGTGTGAAAATTTCAAGTCAAATGGACGTTGCAGGGAACCGCTAGAATTCAAAACTGGCTCTTTAGGATTTGGACAATGTTACTAAGCCCCTTTAACTCTTCTGTAATCAACAAGCCTCAGAAGAAGTTATCAAGAAAGGGGGATATTAAAAGTGGCGTTTGCATCACTTCTACTAGGTGGGCTGAGACATAGCTCAGTTTCTGCTTAGGCCGCTAAAGATTCAATTGAATTCAATTCCAGTTTATTATACCAGTAAGACAAATTACAACAAGTGGAAATGGCAAATCAAGAAATAATCATAAATGGTTTTGGACCTCACAGAAGCAAAAGCAAGTCAATTGCAGCCTTTTTACCTGTTTTGGATGTTCGATTTATAAGATGTCCTTCTTCGTCAAAGCTGGAGAGTGGGATATGAGGCGGTGTCTCTGGAAGGGGTCCTCCATTCACAACCTGCACACAAAATGCATCAAAAATTAATCAAGTATGAATTTAGCTGTAAGGAGAAAGGGGACAATCTGATTTAGCCATGCACCATAAACACTATCAAAATAAGCATCACTACCATTATCAGAATCATCACCACTTTGGTCACCAACACCTTGGTCACCACCACCACCATCATCATCATCATCCTCATCACCATCACAACCACCACCACCACCACCACCACCACCACCACCACCACCATCAAAATAACAATGATCATTATCACCACTATCAAAATCAGCATCACTACCATTATCATCATCATCGTCATCATCATCTTCACCATCACCATCATCACCACAAATACCACCACCACTATCACCACCACCACAACTATCAACATCAGCATCACTACCATTATCATCATCATCATCATCATCATCATCATCATCATCAATATCACCATCACCATCATCACCACAACTACCACCACCACTATCACCACCACCACCACAATCATCATTTATCACCACTATCAACATCAGCATCACTACCATTATCATCATCATCATCATCATCATCATCATTATCATCATCATCATTATCATGAACTCACCTCTCCCACTGATCGGTTGTTCTTTGCCTCAATGACAGAGGGCGCTCTCTGAGGCAGGAGAGCCTCCTCGGGGTAGAAGAACCCCGTCCTGCTGAACTGAATAGCTCCCTCTGTTGACGCCAGACCATGAGACTCACAGAAGTAGGCTGCCTACATATAAATAGACAAAGAAACATTTACAATTAAGCAAAACAAAAATTGTTCCATGCCTTGTTGTATTCGTATTAATTAATGATAGATCATGGGCCAATTTTCTGGTTTTGATTTTATTTCCATTTTGCTGAAAAGATATTTACAATTGAAGTGTTCAGATCTTGTCTACTGTTTACAGGATAGCCAGTACATTGAATCAATCATTTGTGCACGTCAACCAAGATCCCTTTATCCCATTACATTCAAGATTCTGAAATCTCCATAGACTTTGTACACAACCCACCCGGTTCCCTTAGGCAAGGGGTTGACTAACAAATGGGCTTCTTGTGATAGTCAAATTTATTACCGTGGTGGGATCAAAATTATTATTACCGGATGCGCAGCTGAGGGTAATGGTCATTTTGAGACCACCGAGGTAATAAATTGACTATCACAATCAAACACATTAGTTAGTTGTTTTATATCCCTAATCAATATTATGAACTGCGTACATTTTACGTGAAATACGTGAAAATCTTTCCGATATTTTTTAAAAATCGCTTGCAAATTTGTACCACAAAATCATTCAACCAGAATGAGCCTCCAAAACCATGACACATTTAATACGCTTAATGCCATTGCGCACACAATAACAAAAACGTTACAAAATAACAAAGACGCAAAGCCAAGTGCGTACCAACGCACTGGCAGCGCAATATGTACTAACGCGCCCACGGATGTGCTTATTTTTTACTAACAAGCCCAGTCACTTGTTTGCGCGTTGTTGCACGTCGTTGTCCAAGACTATAGTTCAATGGTAAAACAATCTCATGAGGGGTATAATAAGAGTTATTACCTGTTCCTCATCTTCGAATGCCAGTAGGTGCACCAGTTCAGTGGTAGGGAAAGAGGAGGTCCCCTTCGGTGTGGTGAAGGCTTTGTTCATTGTGTCCAAGGCAACGGAACGGCACTGCAGGAAGTAGCGATGCAGCATGCACGCATGCATGAATGGCGCTGACCTGAAAATTAAGAATAGAATCAAATTAATTATTTTAATTTCTTTCTTTAGACACTGCAAGAAGAATGGAATATATAGGTAATGCAGATTGTTTGGAATCAGATCTATTCAGTAGATATCAGAGATGTTTTGTATCATTATTTTTTTACCAAGAATGGTGGCTTAGCAGTAAGAGTGTCCTTCCAGGAGGTCCTGGGTTCAACCCCAGACCGGTCATACCAAAGACTTTTAAAATATTACCTTCTGCCTTTTACCCAGGTGCTCTGCATTTATAGAATGGAGAGGTTACCAGAGGACTGGCCCCCTTATGTAGCTTTCACTACATTTAGTACACATGTATGGCCTAGGGCTAATGAATTGGAAATGGACCCCACCATATTTTCCAAAATTGGCATGGGAAGGACTTTAACTATTTTTTAAACTAACCTTGTATTTTTTAATTTAAAAAAATTGTAAAGGACTGTATTTACTCATGCAATCTTATTTACAACTAGCGTAATACCTGATGAGTTTGAAGAATCTGCAGTAGTTGTTCCTGCTGAATGCTGATGACACCTTGAGAGCAAACACCACAGCCTCAGAGTTCCTCACTTCAGGTCGGTACTGCTGCACTTCTCTACAAAACAAAATGGCGATAGAGATGACATGCATTAATAAATGAAGTATAACTTGACGATCATAATATTATTGAAATCTTTGATTTATTGCACCAAATATAATACAATTCATCTCTAAATTTTCTACAGCGGTATAACCCCGGTCATAGGATACATAGGAAGCAATGCCGTGGTCCGCTCACAAGTCATAAGGACCGCTATTCATAAAAGCGTGTAACTGCCTACACCTTGAGCAATTATGAATAGTGACCCCCTTTTCGTTTTTTGAATAGCGGTCCTTCACATATAGGAAGTTACATGTTATGAATAACGTTTCCTTTTGACTAGAGGTCCTTATGACTAGCCGTCCTTATGACTAGCGAGGTTACCTCACAATGCCAACCCACACACATTGTGTGTATCAAAGCCACTAGCTGAGAAGGAGTTCTTCCAAGCAGCTCATGGGAATAATTTCCTTTTGGCATTTCAGGACATTTTCACACATATTTATGCCTTCTGAAGCACGACCAATAACAGTTGTACCTAAATATCTTCACCAAAAAGAGACAGAATACTTTGCCTCATCATTACAGGAATTAACTTTTCTTGTGCAATTGCTGCTTTGTAATTAATATGCAGACATTCACAAGTTAAATAACCGTAAAGTACCTCAATATATCTCCCCCCGTGAGATTGAGCAGCACCTCGTATGCCCTAAACTCGGCCTCATTGGGGCAGAAGACGCCCTCGCTTGCCAGGTCGTGGTAGAACTGCTTGAGACTCTGCAGGCACTTGGTCAGGTTCTCGTTGTTGATCTTGGGGTCAAAGGTCATCAGATCTTCCTCGCACAGCCGGTACGAGCAGTAGATGTGAAACCTGTTAATCACAATGGAACACTTGTTTAAATACATTTTGCGTGCCCTTCCAATCATCTTGACCATGCTACAGCATTGCATGTACATGAACATGGCACAATGTACCTAGTTTCTGAAATATCCTGGCCAATAGAGTGCGTGTGATGTTCCATATGAATCAAAATAGAATGTAAGGGGACATTATTTGAAAGAAAAAAAACAAAGAAATACATCAGATTTTGGGGTCAAAGGTCATCAGGTCCTCCTCGCACAGCCGGTATGAGCAGTAGATGTGGAACCTGTTAATAAAAATGGAAAACATTTTTTGAAATATAATTTTAAATTTTGCCCCAGAATTATTTTGCATGCCCTTCTAATCAGTGTGACCAGGTTATGGCACTGCATGTACATATGGCACAATGTTGATCTTGGGGTCAAAAGTCATCCTCGCACAGCCGGTATGAGCAGTAGATGTGAAACCTGTTAATCAAAATGGACCATTTTTTTGTTTATACAATTTAAAAGGTCTGCCCCTTAATCAATTATTTTGCATGACTTTCCAATCATCTTGACCATGGCCCATAAAGTCCGAGTGTGAAACAAAATAAAACATAAGGGGAAATTTAAAAAAAAAAAAAAAAAAAAAAAAAAAGATCTTGGGGTCAAAGGTCATCAGGTCCTTCTCACACAGCCGGTACGAGCAGTAGATGTGAAACCTGTTCAAATATAAACCAGAATGGAGCTTTAGTGATTACAATCATAAAGCTGTTGCTGCGATATCACCTTGCAAATGCAAGTGCAGTCAAACAGTCTACAGCAATCGACCAAACATATTTTTTTTTTCTCGTTGTTGATCATGGGGTCAAAGGTCATCAGGTCCTCCTTGCACAGCCGGTAGGAGCAGTAGATGTGAAACCTGACAATGTGAATCAAAATTGGACATAAGCTCCAACGATTTCCAGCAATCAGCCCACAATAATCATTTTGTATTTTCAAGTAGCTCTAGCATTTATAAGGAAAAAACGTCCATGCACCAACTTACTTTATATAAGCGTAGAAGATGTTGATAGTACCTGCTCTATATAGGTACTATCAACATTATATACTCTTCTATGCTTATATAAAGTAAGTTGGTGCATGGACATATTTTGCTTATAAATGCTAGAGCTACTTGAAAATACAAAATGATTATTTTTCAGAATTTTTTAAAATCGGAATATTGGGTTCCGATCAGAACCAGTTTATCGGAACCCAATATCTAAAATATCTGACATGACACAGCCTTAATTAAATTATTACCTTGTACACTTCTCCATGATGTTGACGGCAATAGTCCCACACAGCTGCTGCTGCGTTACCTCCTTACGAATACTACGTGTGCGGTTCCAGAGGAAGTCGAACCAGTCGGACCAGCTGCGGCCATCGCCCCCAACACCAGAGGGCTCCCTATTCATGATCTCCGACATTAAATAGTTCATCGTCATGTCCAGCACACGAGGCTCGCGCAGCTCCGAGGGCAGTGGCTCTTCCTATAGTAGAAATAGGGAGAAAAATATCTTTGTATCGTTGCAATATTTATGATGTTGAAGTGTAGCTTCAAGGTGATTAATAGTTTTCTGTGTTCGCAAATACTAAAATGATTGTTTTTTATAAATGTTTTTCATTTTTGTTTTGATCATACATAACATTTATATTATGTATTATTACTATTACAATTATTTTCATTATCATTATCATTATAAGAATGATTATGATTATGATTATTAGTATTATCAATAATATCATTATACAGGAAATTTCATGTTATTGAGAAAATTAAAGAGTATTTTTGCTAATAAATAATTTGGCCTGTAATACTTGGCTACAAAAGGCCTGCTATAATTTGAAGTTAAATATAAAATCTTTGTGAACACCACTCAGACAAACGATGCTACTCTTCTTCCCACAAGTTATTAATTCAATCTGGTATTGTCACCTGATCTGCAGATGACCTGCTGTACTCCTTGACTGCTCTGTGGTGGCATACGGATGGATTCTCACCCTGAATCAGAAAAGAACAAAAAGGAAGATTAAAAAAAAAAAACAGATTAATATGATTGTATTGATTTAATTCTATTTGATTGGTTCACATAAATGTCAGGAACATGTAATGTAAACAATAGCGCTACATAAGACTATATGACATTGCAAACAAAAATAAAACAATAAATTATCATCAGCTCATGATTTACCTTATCCACTTTGTCAGTTCCCAGAACCATCTCGTAGGGACTGAGACTTCTCTGGTTCTCCCTCATGTAGCGCTATTTCTCTGGGCCCATATGAATAATTCCTTGTTACAATATAGTACCTGTCATTAATATGCCTAGACGAAGGATCTGCTAGATTCGAAAGCTCTGCTACATTGACTTACAATGACAATGAATTAATATCAGCTGAGATTTGTTACCTTTTCCAGTTTCTTGGTTCCTCGAACCATCTTGTAGGGACTAAGTCTTCATTGGTTCTCCCTCATGTAGCGCTCTTTCTCAGGACACATCCAGAGATGCTCCAACCATCTTCTTTTTTCTTTTTTTTCGTAGGGACTAAGTTTCTGTGGACCTAGTGTAAATCTATTTCACTGGGGCCCGGGCACATGTCTTTACATATTCTTGGACAATAACAATACATTTATATCAGTTTATATTTTACCTTTTCCACTTTCTCAGTCCCTGGAACCATCTCGTAGGGACTGAGTCTTCGTTGGTTCTCCCTCATGTAGCGCTCTTTCTCTGGGCACATGTCCAGAGACGCTCCCACCATCTTCTTTGCAGTAGCAAGGTCGCTCTGCTTCGTCATACCTGGAATAAAACAAGCATGAGAACAAGCACAAAATGATAAAACTGCATGATATGGGCGATGTTCAAGAAATATGGAAGGATAGAGACATTTTCAGCTGCTACCAGAAACTGAAGTTCTTTAGAACACCTGCTGCCTTTCTCCCGTCACATGTCCTGAGACGATCCTACCAGCTTCTTTGCAGCGGCAAGGTCAAGCTGCTTAGTTGTGACTTATTATTGCAATAACAAGAGGGCAAAGAAAATGGGATTCTGGTCAGTTTCTCTATCTAGGTTTGAATTGAAATAATATGAGGTCATGTTTTAATAATCAAATGCAAACAAAAACAGCGATACTAATGACAAACAAGAAGGCAGTAATATGTTATCACTACTACAATACCTGTAGTTATTTGTGCACAGTTAAACCCACCTGTCATGTAATAGCCAAAGTTAATATGAACACACCAAGTTTAGTCACACACAACCACTATAGATTCAACGATACAAGTAATTAGCGATAAATGATAAGCCCCCAGATTTGTATGAAAATGTTCTTACCCTTCCTTATCTGCTTGTCCCTCTCTTCCAGAGCCTCGTATCTCTCGTTTGCAGTGTGGTAAGTCCTTGAGCTGTGGCCTACAACTGCAAACAAACAAAAAAACAAAAAAATAACTCACAATTTAATTTTGGTGAAACGTACGTTCGGACGGACAACCCGAAAACATAATGCCTCCGACAACTTTGTTGCGGAGGCATAAAAACAGCACAAAACTCCTATCGACTCCAAATTTTGCATGGTGATAGATGTCCATGAGCCATACCATATTAAATAGTTCAATTTTTGTTTTAATAATAATATGCTAATTAGAGCTAATTAATTATGCAAAAATTGCATTTTTTTCATATTTTTGTTCATTTTTCTTTTTATATTTGTCATATTTCTTCAATGGAATAAAATATTAACCATTATTCAACTATTAGTAGCCCAAAATTAAATGATTTTAGTAATCAGAATGAAAAATAATTCATGTTTGAGTGTTTGAGGGCATTTTAAGATCACATAATGTGCGTAAAAGACTTCTGATTTTACAATTGAACCAACTACTGTATAAGCCAATATTTTCGCATACAGATATTTTCGCGATTTTGGAGTAAATCTCACAATTCGCGAGTGCTATTTTTCGCGATTTTAGTGGTGCTTTCATTAGGGTGAATGGACATGAACCAAAGGGGAAATTTTCGCGACAATTGACTCGCGAAATTCGCAAAAATAAAACCACCGCGCAAATTACCACTTATTCAGTATATCCTCCCCAATTATTAACCAATTAGTAAAGAGCATATCATCAAATGAAATCTTGTGAAGAGGCCTTTGCAATGGAATGACAATGTACATTTTGATTTGAACCAGCAAGTGCAGAGTTTTACCGGTCACATTTACAGCTCATAAGCTCATACAGCTTTCCCCGCCTTCCACATTACTTACCCGTTAATACCGGGGCAGGTGACGGTGCCCTCTTTGTCTGCTATAAGATTTACCGGTCACATTTATCTCTCATACAGCTTTCCCCGCCTTCCACATTACTTACCCGTTAATACCGGAGCAGGTGACGGTGCCCTCTTTGTCTGCTGTGAGACAGGCTCTGCCTTGACCTGCATGACTGGAGCTGGAGGGGCGTTTTCATCTGCAAAAAATAACAACATCCGTAATAATGTTTATCCATTGGCTGTAGCAATGCAGGAAAATTTAATCTTTGTACTTGCGAATAAGTCTGAAGAAAAAAAATGTTGCAGAAATAAGTTTATCCATAGAGCATGGCGTTGCTACTAAAAGCCTTTTTTCCCCGGTTATTAATTTATCCACAGTACATGGCATTGCTACTAAAAGCCTTTTTTCCCCTGTTATTAATTTATCCACAGGGCATGGCATTGCTACTAAAAGCCTTTTTTCCCCTGTTATTAATTTATCCACAGCGCATGGCATTGCTAATAAAAGCTTTTTTCCCCTTGTGATGGACGGATGGAAAAACGGATGGACACCTTGATAACATGACTCTGGTTTATTTGTTAGCAGAGGCATCAAAAGAATTCAAGGAACATCAGTTTTCATTTTTTTCTACAAGGTAAGCAGTGTCCTTTTTTATTAAAACTGAGCAAAGAAAAATTGGATTTCATCAGCCATAGAGCCATAGAAAATCCTACAACGGTGTTCTTCCCTAAAAAAACCCTTTTATTCTTTTTCTATGAAACTATCACACTCACACATCATTCAGAAGAAATTTACACTGAAGTGTGTGATGTATATCACTACTAGTTACTAGACGAATGGAAAATAGGGCTTCCCCAGTGCATTTACCCTGTCTGCTGCTGGATCGTTCCTTAGACTTGGCCCTCTGTCCCCAGAATACAATGACTGCTTCGTTACCAGGGTAAAGGCTCATTTTGCTCAGACCAAATGGTGTTAATGAATAACAGTTTCCTTTCTTTTTTATGATTATAAAAGAATATGAAAGGAAAATTCTTCACCCATAGGGGTCAGGGAAAAAAATTCTATTTAATTTTTCAGGGGTATACTTTTCAAGACTGCCTGTGAGCATATTACATTTCAAATTGTTAATTGCATAGAACTCTATGCAATTCTCTTTGGCATTGCAGGGAGGTGCTTTACAAAGATGGTAAGTTGATCTTAGCACTAAGATGGTCTTAAATATTAGCCATTAGTGTCTTGAAACAGTTTTGTAAAAATTATGTTGAAATAATAAACATGTTGATTGAAATAATATATATTTTCCAATTATCAAAAAAATTCATGATCTTCACTTAAAAAGTCATGAAATTCCTTTGATAATTAGAAAACATATGATTTGAATCATCATTTTATTCATTCTAACATAACTTTTACAAAACTGTTTCAAGACACTAATGGCTTTCCATAACATTTAAGACCATCTTAGTGCTAAGAACAACCCAGGATCTCTGTGAAACACCCCCAGGAGTAAAATCGCCCCAAGCCCTCGTGTATTTGTTCACTGCCCAGTGTATTTGTTCACTGCCCAGTGTATTTGTTCACTGCCCAGTGTATTTGTTCACTGC